>PVKE010004105.1:0-66979 GCA_004027555.1 Craseonycteris thonglongyai
AGCTGCCATGGAGAGAATAAGGAGCCCGGAGCTCTAACTGAGAGGACCATTTTGCCTCTCCAAGACGTTTGGCAGTGACAGGAGCCGTTTTTCATTGTCAAAACTGGACAAGGCGACTGGCAGTTAACAGGGAGAGACCAGGGACACTGCTAAACAGACTAGGAAGCACCAGAAAGCCACCACCACAAGAATCATTTGGCCTCAAAGGTCAGTCCTGCCCAGGCTGAGAAACCCTGTAGTGATGGGACATATGGTCAGACACTGTGCTGGCCCTTTCTCTGCCCTCCTCAGCTTTACAGAGATAGCCTTGAGCTGTAACGTTGTGTAAGTTTAAGCTTTACACCATGATAATTTGGTATACGTATATATGGCAAAATAATGGCCCTAATAAGATTAGTTAACACATGCTTCACCTGGCAGAGTTACCCTTTTGTTGCTGTTGTAGTGAGAACATTTAAGATCTATGCTCTCAGCAACTTCCAAGTAGATGCTACTGAATTTTTAACCGTTGTCACCTGCTGTCCCCAGAAGTGCCCATCTTATAACTGGAAGTGTGTCCCCTGTGACCAGCATCTCCTCATATCCCGCATTCTTCAAGCCCCTAGCAACCATCGCTCTACTCTGTTTTTATGAGCTCAGCTTTTTTACATTTCACATATAAGTGAGATCCTACAGTAGTTGCCTTTCTCTTATTTCACTTAGCATGATGCCCTCCAGAGTCACCCATGTTGTCACAAACGGCATGGCTTCCTTCTTTTTTATGGCTGAATCATATTCTGTTGTGTGTGTGTTTTCTTTACCCATTTACCCATTGATGGACACATGTCATTTCCGTGTTTTTGGCTATTGCAAATAATCCTGCAATGAACATGGGGGTGCAGCAATCTCTTTGAGATACTGATTTTATTTCCTTTGGATATATACCTAGAAGAGGTTTTCCTGAGTCATATGGTAGCTCTATTTATAATTTTTCAGGACCCTCCACAGCGGCTGCACCAATCTGCAAGCCCACCAGCAGTGCACGAGGGCTCCCTTTTCTCCACATCCTCGCCAACACTTGTTATCTCTTGTCTTTTTGATAATGCGTGCTAAGTACTTTAAAGGCATAATCTTATGTAATTCACTCAACAACCTACCAGTTACCTCACATTATCTCCTAGTGTTACAGATAATGAAATCGAGACTCCGAGAAGTGAGAACAGGTGCTCGACATCGTCTGGCTGGAGAGCAGCTGAGCTACACCCAGCGTCCAGATCGCCAACTGTTCACGCCAATGTTCTTTCCACGTCCCGATTCTGCCTTCTGGTTTTTAAAAACAACTGAGTCCTAGTTTCCTCGGTATGAGAGGTGGTTCCTCCCTGGGACTTTCTGGACGATGGGTTCTCTCAGTCGGTGGCATTCCTGCAGGTTGGTGAGAATCCTGAGCAGAATGTGGGGCCACGCTTTGTCATTTCAGGGTGCAGCTTCTCTGCTTGTGTCCACTTTCCCACAAGGGAATAACTCACTATGCCTGCACTGGTTCCCTCAAGCCCCCGGCCCCACTGCCTAGTGAAAGCAAGACATCATTAGCCAAGTTATGGGTAACGGTGAAATCAAGACCCTTCATGCAACTATTATCAATCACAACAACGCCTACCATTCTCAACTCTAAGGCCCAGCACTTAGAACTTCACTTTTTTTTAAGGATTTATTTTATTGTGTTTGAAAGAGAGACAGAGAGAAGGGGGAGAGCCCAGAGCAGTCTCCATAGTTGTACGTCATCAGCTTTTGACATGGATTCATTCCACACAGGTGGGTGAGAGCCACGCAGGGCGGGAACTGGGCCGGGGGCCTCCCGCAAGGGAAGCACACCCCAGTTCAGCATATGGGTCAGGACAGGCTGGGGCTGGGACTCAATCCTCGGTCCCTGGGTCTGTAAGGTGAGCGCTCAACGCGCTGAGCCATCCCGGCTTCCCCAGCACTTCACTTTTATCAGACTTTGTAGGAGCTTGCTGGGCAGTGGCTCTGAATTAACACTCACCCCTGGGGACCCGAAGCCTCCCTGTGGTGCACCAGTCAGAGTGGGGGCTCTCAGAAGTCAAGTGAGGAGTGACATTTTCTTCGAGTCTGTCTTGTAATGAGCCCAGTGGGTCCCTGACCCGCCTTGCAGTGTCTCCCTGGTTCTGGAACTCATAGTTGGAACAGACACATTCAACAACCGTCAGGGTCCCATGGATTCTGTGACCCACAGAGTGGAGGCGACTGTGGTGGGGAAGGCCAAGAGGAAGCCACTAGGACTGGCTCTATCTATGAAGATAGTACACCAACAGCATGCTATATTCCTGGTGGGGTCGCCCGTCCTGCAGCATCTTCTTCATTCGCCTCGCCTACGTGGTCTGAGAAGAAAGCAGATGGATCCTGGAGAATGGCCGTCAACTATAGACTGAATGGGGCGGCGAGGCTTGAATGTGCAGCTGTTGTTCTAGTTGTGCTTTCATTGCTGGAGCAAATCAGCAGGGAGCTGGACACCTGGTATGCAGCGGGGGACCGGGTGGACGCTTTTTCCTTGGGACCTTGAAGAGTCTGTGTTCGGCCGGCCAGACCAGCAGCGTGTCAATGCTGTCCTACCCCAGGGCCACGCCAACGTGGCAGCTCCATCACAGTCAATTCCCCAGGGACTTGCTTGTCTTCTGCTCACACAGGGCTCTGTGCTGGTGACATTGATGGTGTCCCCCCAGCTGGATCTGGGGAGCAGTCAGACACTTGCATGCCAGAGGACAGGAAAAAATCCCACAGAAATTCGGGGGCCTTCCACTTCGGTGAGAATGCGTTGAGGACCGAATTCGATGGGTCTCATTCAGAGCAGTCGAGTACCAAGGCCTGGCCGTACTTCTCAATACCAGCTACAACTCTGGAGCCAGCCACCGAAAGGACACTGTAAGAACTATTATATGGACGTGCCAAAGACTTCTGTTTTCTTCCATTCACTCATCGCCTTCCGGTCTAGCACGAGAGGTGGTGATGGTGTTCAGTTTCGGCGTCAGCATTTAGGATTTAGAAGGAGGAGTGTGGGTGTTGTGTGTGTTCAGCTTCAGGCCTGATGTGTGGGAGGGACCTGGGATTACCCATGAATCGCAGGCCACCTGGCTCAGAGGCCACAAGGACCGACCTCGGTCTGCCTGTCCCGGTGGGTTCCGTCTCTGCTTGTGGATCTGGAACCTGACCTCCCCCACTTCCTACTCGTCTTCCTGTCCCACTCACCTGCCTGGTATTCTCCAAGCTCCAGCGTCAAAGGGAAAGACGTGAAGCCCGTGGGGATCATCGAGTAGCCCCCACAGCCATGCCAGGTCAGATCTCCATGACAGACCCCCTTCTCTCTCTGAGGGGTCCAGCTTTTCTGGCCGCTGACAGTCCAGCTCCCAAGCCATGGCTCTGACTGCTACATGACTCAAACCTGCTACATAGGTGGGCAAGAGAGGAGACCAGTACACCCGAACGCGCGGGAAGGGCCCTACCTTCCGTTAGAAAGTATGTCGTGGGCGTGGCGAAGAGCGAGGCCCAGTGCTGGTACGGGGAGGGCCACACTCAGTCCTGTTTTCAACGCAGCCAAGGTCAATGCTATAGAGGCACCAGAGGGACTGTCAGAGTCCCGGAGCTCAGTCTCATGCAATCTCCATTCTCCATCTATTTTTTTTTTTTTTTTTTTAACAGTGCTGTCTTAAAAGGTTCTCATTCATAGAGCAGTTGCCTCCTTTTAAAAACACCTGTCATTTGGGCTTGGTTGTGTTCTGGTTTTGCCACCCTTCTCTCTTCCCACCAGCTGCCAGGAACCTGGAGGAGGAGGTGGGGCTGACTCATGCCCAACACTGAGTGTACTGACGTATGAACGAAACAAGAGTGAGATGCCAGTTGTCACAAGTTGGGTTCCCCGGGGAGCTTACTCTAGGTGGAGGTTTATGTGCGTGAGGTTGGTTGAGAAATGCCATCCGGATCAACACCGCTGTTGGGTCGAGGAGCCAGGAGCGGGAAGTGGGGCAGGGTGAGTTGTCACGTGGAGCTCTGGGGCTGGGATGGCCTCTTGGAGTTGTCGCACCTTGGAGAAAGGGGGCTCGGCCTGTATTCCCCCACAGTGACCAGTCACTCAATGTGGATTGCCCAGGCAGGGGCTTTGACCTTGGGCAAGGAAGCTTCTCCAGTCAAAGGCAATCATGGAAGTGAACTTCCAACACTCCCAGAAGCTGAGAAAATGCGCACGTAGGTCCCAAATAGTATCCACAACAGCCCAGCCCCGGGGCCACTTGGCGTCCTTGCTTCACTTAGCAGTTTCTGAGAGCAACTGCTCTGAGATGGTGGGCCTCTTTTCCCAAGGGAAACCTCACAGGAGGGACCTCAGCGAGATGAACTTATTGCCCCAGCAACTGCAGCTGGCCTGGAGGCCACACCTGGTCCTGTGTCCCCACCGAGAGCCCTCTCTTCCTTAGGTCCTAGCTGTAACGGCCCAGATGGCTTACAGGCACGACTCCAAGCCTCATCCCTGAGGGGTCTGACACTTTGGTCACCATGCCCTGCTCAGGCCATGGTTGCTGCACTTGGCCATTTCCCGTCACACTGGGCAACGAGGTACAAAAAGGTACCCAGAAAAGAAACTAGGTGCCAAATATGTTCTTTCCTGTTCCTATAATTGGATAAAAGCCTGTTTCCTGCTGAGCAGAGTGAAGCCCTCCAGCCACAACGCTGATCTCTTTCCTTGTCTACTCATCTGTTTGCACGAAGAGCTTGAAGCTTAATGGGGGCAGTGATGTAAGAAGGGCCTCAGCCAATCCTGTCTCTACAAAAGCAATGATGTCACTGGACAGTTTTGTCAAAACCAGCCATTTCAGAACTCTGGAAACTAACCAAAGGCACATAACACATCGAAAAACATTTATTTAAGAAAAACTACTGAGCCTTGGTTGACAATGGTGGGATCCGGGCCATCTTCCCACGAGGCTGCTCCTGTCTCTCTCCCCAGATGCAGGTGCCTGCGGTCTTGCTGTGGTGGCTGGAGAGAGCTGAGCTAATTGGAGCTCCTGAGAAAAGTCCCTGTCCAGGGGCACTGTCAAGAGCAATCGCCATCTCTCTAGCAAACAATCAAGGAAGGCCAATATCACAGTTGCGCAGGGCTGTCATATTGATTTGCAAAAGCAGTAGATGAGCCAAACATTTAAAAGAGAGATCTGGGGAATCAGATAGCCAAAAGAGGGCTTTGATAAGTCCCCAGATATTCCTGGGGGTCTAGAAGGTGGTGCACATGTGCATGTTCAGGAAAGATCAGAGAGGGCTCCCTGTTACCTACTTGTCCCTGGCGGACCATGGGTCCTTGCACAAGCAAGCGGTGAAAGCCGGGATGGGCTTGGCGACTGCCTGGTCTTTGAATGGATGAAAACTTTACTGGCTCCAGGTATTTAAGCAAAACTTCTGATCATCCATTAACTGACTGTAAAGCTACACTCATCCACGGCCAATTTATAGGAAGCCAGGTTTCACAATGAAACCATAGATTTTAAAAACAGCATAGACATTAGTGTTTAGACACTGGAAGGAAGACAGACTCTACATAATTTATCCAGGCAAATCACTAAACAAGCAGGTAAATGTAGCAGCGTTCCCCAGGGGGAGGCAGATCAGAATTCAGATTTTGTATAATGTGTCATCCAAAATGTCCAGTTCCTAACACAACTTGCAAAACATACAAAGAAATAGAAATGTGCAGCCACACATGGGACAGAAACAGCTCATAGACACTGTGTCTCTGAGGGATCCTTATGTTTGTACTTGGTAGACAGAGACTGAAAACCAGCTATTACAAATATGTTCAAGGAGCGAAGGGAAATTGTGTCCAAAGAATTGAAGAAAGGTATAGCATTGACTCATTAGCTAGAGAATATCCACAAAGAGTTACAAGGTATAGAAAAAGAATCCAGGGGGAAGCCGGGATGGCTCAGTGGGTTAAGCGCTCACTTTGCAGCACCGAGGACCAGGGATCGAATCCCAGCCCCGGCCCGTGTGGAACCATGTGCTGAACTGGGAGTTCCCCCAGTTCGGTTTTCTCTCTGTCTCTGTATCTGTCTCTCTCTATCTGTCCAAAATAAAGAAAGAAAGAAAGAAAGAAAGAAAGAAAGCAAATCCAGAAATACTGGAGTTGAAAAGTACAACTTAAATGAGGAATCCACTTGAGAGGCTCAATGGCAGTTTGAGCTGGAAGAAGACTCAACAAACTGAAATAGAAAGCAGTGAAAACTACCTAGAGAACAGAAAGGAAAAAGAATGAGTAAAATGTACAGAGCTTCAAAGATGTATGAGACCACCCGAGAAAGGCACAAAGTGGTTTTAAATAAATAATAGCTAAAACGTTCCCAATTTTTTATTAAAAAACAGTATAGGCATACAATAAGCTCAACACATTCTAATAGGATAAACTGAAAATATCCACACCCAGACACATCCTAATCAAAGACTGTGGCGATGACATGTCATCAAAGACAAGACCTTAAAAAAAAAAAAAAAAAGAATAGCAAAATCTTGACAGCAGCAGACTCCTTGGGCACAATAAAACCACAATCGGATTATCTGCAGAAACAAAGGAGGCCAGGAGGCAGAAGGAGTACACAGGCCAAGTGCTGAATGAACAGCCCAGAATTCTATATCCAGCAAAGTTATCCTTTAAACATAAAAGCAAAATAAAGATATTCTGAGATAAGCAAACAAAGGATTTACTGCCTGTGGACCTGCCCTACAAACAAACAAACAAACGAACAAACAAAAACCTAAAAGATATCCTTCAGGCTAAAAAGAAATGCTCCCAGATAGTAACTTGAATCTACATGAAGAAATAAAGAGTGCTCATAAAGGTTATGATGTAGGTAAATACCAAAAAACCATAAGTATATTTTTATTCTTCTCTTAATTGATATAAAATACAACTGCATGAAACTATTTCTATAAAACTGTATTGTTGGGCTTATAACACAAAGATGTAATTTATATGACAATATTAGTACAAAGAAGAAAAAATGGGGGAGTTATATTAGAGCAAACTTTCTAACCCTATTGGAATTAAGTTATTAATCCTAAATAGATTTCTTTAAGTTAAGATGAATATTGTAATCCAATCACTGGAAAAATCATTCAAAGAAATAATTAAATGAAAAAGGAATTACAATAATATTCTAGAAAATACCTATTTAATACAAAGAAATGAAGTAACTGGAATAGAGAAACAAAGAAGACATGAGACATAGAAAATAAATAAGAAAATGACAGATTTTATCAGACCCTACCAATACTTACATTAAATATAAATAGAGTAAACACTAAAAAAGCAGAGATTGTCAAGCTGTGAAAAAAAAACCACCCCAAAACCCAGGATCCATCTTTAGCTTGTCTACAATAGATACACTTCATATTCAAAGATACTGATCAGTTGAAAGTAAAAGCACAGAAAAGACACTAAGAACAGTAACCATGAGAGATTTGAAGTGACTATATTAATGTCAGAAAAATAGACCTTTAAGATAAAAATGTTACTAGAAACAGAAGGGACATTTAATGATGAAAAGGGGATTGATTAATCACAAGGACATAATAATCCTGAACTTTTATGTGCACAACAGAGTTTCAAAATGCACGAAACAAAAGCCCTTACAGATGCAAAGAGAAATGGATAACTTCACACTTACCGCGGAAGATTTCAATGCCTCTTTTTAAAGAGTAGGACAAGTAGACAGAGAAGCTGGAAGGACACCTGGCCATTACTGGGTTCAACCTACCTGACTTGATAGACCATGCTGCCAGACAACAGCAGGTGCATACCCTTTTCAGGTGCACATGGGATAGTCTCTGAGATCCACCAAGTGCCCACCCATAAAATGTGTCTTCATAAATTAAAAAAAATTGAAATCACACAAAAGTGTGTTCTTCACTTACAACAAAATTAAATTAGAAAACAGCAGAAGGAAATTTGGGTAATATAAAGTATTTTGAATGGAATGAAAACAAAACCACAACATATCAAAATCTATTGGATGCAGCCAACGAGTGGGTAGGGGAAGCTAAAATGCCTATAGTTGAAAAAAAGAAAGATCTCAAATCAGTAATCTGATCTTTTGTGGTATGAATCCAGAACCATAAGAGCAAACCAAACCCAAGGAGAGCAGGAAGAAGGGAATAGTAAAGATTAGAATAAAAATCAAGGTTGTAGAAAGAAACAAGTAGAGAAAATCAATGAAAACAAAAGTTGGTCCTTTGAAAAGATCAACAAAATAAACGTTTAGCTAAGTTGATCAAGGAAAAATGAAAGAATACACAGATCACCAAAATAATAAAAAGAGACATAATCTCTGCCCTTACAGAGTTTAATAGGGTTATAAGGAAATACCATGAATGACTCCATGCCAACACCACACAAAAACAAAATTTATAGACCATTATCTCTCATTAATATAGATGCAAAAATCCTCCACAAAATATTAGCAAAGTAAATTCAGCAGTGGTATACAAAAGATTATATACCATGGCCAAGAGAAACATCCCAGGAATGCAAGGCTGGATGAATAATCAACTATAATGTGATGCACCATAATAACAGAATAAGAGACAAAACACACCTGACAATCTCAATAGATGCAGAAAAAGCATTCAACAAAATTCAACCTGCATTCATGATTTAAAAACAAAAATAAAATAAAACAAAACAAAAACCTCCCAACAAACATGGAATAGATGGGAATTTCATCAACCAAATCCTACACCTATGGTCACACGTAAGGGTTAAAGAATGAACGCTGTCTCCCCAAGATAGGAACGAGGCCAAGATTCGCACTCTTACCACTTCTAGTCAACATTGGACTCAAAGTTCTGGACAGTGCAATCAGATATAATAAATAAAAGACAAGCCCATTGGAAAGGAGAAAGTAAAATGGCCTGTATTCAAGATGACATGTTCTTACATGTAAAAAGTCTGAAAGGCTCCACAAAACTGTTATAATTAATAAACAAATTTAGCGAGGATACAGGGTACAAGATCAACATACAAAAAGTAATTGCATGTCTGTACACTGTCAATGAACAATCTGAAAACAAAATTAAGAACACAGTTCCATTTAGTAACATCAAAAACTATCTAATGGTTAGGAATAAATTTAATAAGAGAAGTGCAGGACTTGGACAGGGAAAGCGCCAGACATTGCTGAGGGAAATTAAAGAATATCTAGATGAATAGATATATTTCATTCTCACAGATCAGAAGACTCAATATTGTTAAGGTGGCGATTCTCCCCAAATTTACCTACAGCGTCAACACCATCTCTATCCAAATCCCAGCAGGCTTTTCCACAGAAATTGACAAGCTGATCCTAACATTTATATAGAAATAAAAAAAAAAAGAACCCAGAATAGCAAAAAATTTTGAAAAGTGGGAGGACTTTCACTTCCTAATTCCAAAAACTTACTGTAAAGCTTTGGTTGTTGAGATAATGTTAAACAGAGACATACAAATCAACAGGACAGAGCTGACTGCCGGGTGGTGACAAGTCCTTACTTTTCTGGTCAATTGATTTTTGACAAAGGTGCCAAGGCCAATCAATGGGGGAAAGAACAGGCTTTTCAACAAAGTGTTCTGGGCCAACTGAATATGCACACACAGATGAGTTTAGATTGTCACACTGGACCCCCAAATTAACTCAAAATGGACTGTAGTCATAAATGTAAGTGCCAAAGTTATATGAGGGGGACCCCAAAAAAGCTCAGAGTGTATTCATAAAAAATTGTGTATAGGGGAAGCCTGGATGGCTCAGTGGGTTAAGCGTTCACTTTACAGCCCTGGGGACCAAGGATCGAATCCCGGCCTGAGGGTCAAATCCCGGCCCCGGCCCCGGCCCGTGCAGACCCATGTGCTGAGCTGGGGAGTGCCCCAGTTCGGTTCTCACCGGGGTGAGACCCCGGCCCAGTCACTGCCCTGTGCAGCCCTGCCCACCTGTGGAATGAAACTATGTGGAAAAACCAATGATGTGCAACTATGGAGACTGTTCTGGCCCCTGCCCCCCTTCTCTCTGTCTCTGTCTCTCTCTCTCTCTGTCAAAAACAATAAAAATAAATCTTAAAAAAAAAAAAATTGTGTATTTATTCTTTCATGTTTAAACTTCAGTCACCTTCAAAGTACTGTCTGTTTGATGTAATACACCCATTGAGATGCTGTTTCCACCACTCAAAGCAATTTCTGAACTCGTGGTTTTGAAGTGCTTTTGCTGTTTTTGGTTTCACCTCTTCCACGTCGGCAAAACATTTCTCTTTGAGGACTTTTCTCATCCAGGGTAGGCTGACCAGACGTCCCATTTTAAACAGCACAGAAAACAACAGCACTGTTCTGTTTCAAACAGTGTGTATGGTCAGCCTACTGGCCCCCTGAGTTTAGCCCAGTGAGACCAGGCTGCCCAACTACCATTTGAAATGGGACAGTACTGTTGTTTTTGATCCCATTTAAATCTAATCAGCCTAATCCAAGGAAACAAAAAAGTCACTTAGGGCGATTTCGGGTGAATAGGGAGGGCGAGGCACTGGGGTCACACTTTTTTTTTTTTTTGGTCAAAACCTGCTGAACACTCAGCATGGTGTGGGCAGGTGCATTGTCACGCTGCACATTGTTCTTGTAAATCACCCGTCATGAAATGGGCCAACACATTGAAAGAGTCTCCAAAAAACATTTCCTGAAGCCCCACATGGCCATTCACAACCACGCCAGCTGGTTCACGGGTGCAGATGGGTTCCTAGAACACTCACCTATGGGGGGACACCTGCACTACATGGGGCCCCTCCTCCAGAAGATCATTTTGTTTTTGGGGGTCCCCCTCGAAACATTTCAGACCAACACACAGTAGAAAATCTTCATAACCTCGGGTTAGGCAAAGCTTTCTTAGATTCAGCATCAAAAGCACAATGTATAAAAGAAAAAATTGATCGATGGGACTTCATCAACATTAAAATCGTTTGTATTTCAAAAGACATCATTAGGAAAATGAAGACAAGCTGTCCACTGAGAGGAAATATTTGCAAATCGCATCTCTGAGAAAGGACTTGTGTCCAGAGTATATAGAGAGAACTCAACAAGAGGACAAACATCCAATTAAAAAATGAGCAAAAGATTTGAATAGATATTTCACCGAAGAAGATAAACAAACGGCTAATAAGCACTTGAAAAGATGCTCACCATCATTAGTCATTAGGGAAATGCAAATTAAAACCACAATGAAATACCACTTCACACCCACTAGAATGGCTATAATTAAAAAGATAGACAATAACAAATGTGAAGTGGAGTGTGGAGAGATGAGCTCCCTGGGCACAGACTGGTGGAAATAGAAGATGGTACAGCTCCTCTGAAACGCGCGTGCCATTTTCTTGAAAAGTTAAACATCAATTTACTAAATGATCCCCAAGTTCCACTCCTACGCATTCACCCAAGGGAAATAAAAACACCAGTTCATGCAAAACGTGCGTGTAAATATTCACAGCAGTGTAACTTCTATTGGGCAAAAAAGTGGAAACAACCAAAGTGTCTGTTAACTGGTGAACGGATGAATGAAAGTCTAGTGCATCTGTACCCTGGAAGACTACCTGTCAATAAGAAGGAATGAAGTGACGGTCCAAGCTACAATGTGGATGAACCTCAAAAACCTATCAAGCCAAGGCAGCCAGGCATAAAAGTCCAGAGATTGTGTGATGTCACTTATAGGAAATGTCTAGAAAAGGTAAATCTGTAGAGACAGGAAGTAGATGCATGGTTGCCTGGGGCTGGGGTTGCGATGGAGATTAACTGTAAATGCGGCTGAAAGCTCTTATTGAAATGATGGAAATGTTCTCAAATTGGGTTAGGGTGGTGGCCGTGTTGAAAATCATTGACTTGCATACCTACAATGGATGCATTTTAACGAAGCAGGACAGCAGTCGAAGTTTGAGGGGACTCTTTCTGTCCCTGGTGGAAGGAATGCCCTAGGAGACCACGGACCCCCATAATCTCAGGACGCTGAGTTGCAGGAATGGGCCACAGGGGCATCCCTACTTCTGCCCTTGACTCCTGGACTCATGTATTCTGCCAGTAGGGGCAAAACACCATGGGGTGGCCAGCCACTTCGGGTGTGCGTGTCCAGCATTGCACTCTTCCAGGTTGTCATCTCCAAGCAGGCATCCCAGCAGCACCCTCGATGAGCCATCCCAGCACCTATGTCCTGCAGCTTTGTGATGCTCTTGTCTGTGATGGGTCACGTTCACGCTGCCACAGCTCCTTTGCTGGGATTTTAACGTGTGTCCCGTGTTGGATGGAACGCTGTGTAAACTCAGGTGGGGCCGGGCTGGGGCTGGCTGAGGTTTTGCTGCTCAGAAAGGCACCCCTGTACCGGGGTGTGAGGCTTAATTTTATGTGTCAACTTGCAGGGTGTTTTTGGATGAGATTGACAATGAAGCCGGCGAACTCCAGGTAAAGAAGATTGCATATGGGGGCGGCCTTCCCTTGAAGGTCTGAATAGAGCGAAAAGGTTGGCTCCCTGGAGCAAGGGAAAGTTCTTCAGCAGAAGACCTAGGCCTTTGGACTCCATCAGGGGCCTGGGTCTCCAGCCTGCTGGTCCACAGGGCAGATTGAAGCTTGCCAGCTACCATTATTCCATGAGCCAGTTCTTTGTAATAAACCCACCCCGCTCTCTGTCCTCTCTCTCTCTCCTCTCTCTCTCTCCTCTCTCTCTCTCTCTCTCTCTCTCTCCTTCTCTCTCTCTCTCTCTCATGAGTTTAATGTAGTCTATTTACTACCAAGTGGCTGACTCTTCACAAAGGATGTCCCCTGCCAGGAGCTCAGTGTTGGTTCCTGTTGCTGGCACGTTGGACATTTGGCAGCCGCACTGCTGGGCCCGTGGCTACTTGGGGCATGTGCCCGTCCACGCCAAGGGGACTGCTGCAGAGGCCGCTGACATCAGCTGGGCCAGCCGTCTTGTCTCCTCAGGGACGGACTAGCTCTGATGTGAAAGCTCTCAGGTGGGCTTCACCTGCAGCACGAACGTCTTCCCACCTCACGCCTCCTGCTAACACCTGCCCACGTGCCTCTCCTCAGAGCTCCTTCCTGATCAAATCTCTTCGAGTTCTTGAGAAGCTCGTCACAGCACTGGTCACTGCTGAAGAAGAGTCCACATGCCTTCTAACTTCGAGCTGCTATTCTTTCCCCGGGAAGTGGACGGTGGATGGGCGGGTGGGGTCCTCCTGACCCCTTGCTAGCTGCGGGTACATCGTCATAAGAGGTGGTACGAGCATCTGCCTGGCTCTCTCTTGCTTTGGAGCCTGAACCATTGTGTAAGAAAACTGGCTCCTCTGAAGCTTTTCTTGTGGGACAGGCCACATGGAGGGACACGTCAGGACAGAGAGAGAGAGGCCCAAGGAGCACCGGCTGCCCCAGCCCCCACCGTGTGCCTTCCTGGCCCAGACGTGTCAGTGAATGGCCCGCTGAGGAGTCCAGCCCAGCCCTGCCCCGGGCGGGAGAACTCAGCCTCTTTCCCGGCGTTGGGTGCTGGCAGCAGCGTCTGCTGCCAGAGGCTTACCCCTCCCAGCTCTCCAGCTGCTGGAGATGAGAGTCTCTAATTCACACCAAGGAGACCCTCTGGTTATCTTAATTAGCCTTTAATTGGTGATTAGCCACCCTCGGGCTTTGCTTGTCTTCTTCCTCCAGTGCGCCAGTTGCCCCCAGCAACAGCCATCCAATTCCACAGCGAGGGGATGGCGAGTGCTCTGGTCCTTCTCGAATACCTGAGTGCGGCCTTCTCCTGGGCTCTGCTACCTGCCGCCCTGATTGTGCCTCCACCTCGTGCCAGGGGCTGGCATTGCCCATCACCAGTGACAGAGTCCTCATGGCCAGCCATCTGGTGGCTGAGCCAGCTCCAAAATCCCATTCCAGAGATGAGACTTGGATGGCTCCTGGTGCCATCTGTGTCAGGTGGGGGTCCCTGGCGTTCAGCCTCTGAGAGGCAGATTTGTATGCAGGAGGTCATTTGGGGGACAGTCCTTGTGGCCAGCCTATTGGGATGGGGAGCTGAAGGAAGTAAGGTATGGCAGAACTGAGCTGCAGCCCAGGGACCCTGGCCCTGGGGTGGCTCATCAGAGTTGTCCCACATTACGACAAGGGTGTCAAGCCTTTTTGTCCCCAAATCGACTGGCCATTACGGTATATGTGGACTGCCCCTGCCTGGAAAGGCGATGTGATGGTGGGGGAGGCGGTCCTTTGTGGATGAGGGCCACCCCCACAGAGGACTCAGGAGAGCGGGGGATTGCGGTCCCAGGTGGGGTCACGGGGAGGGAATCAGGGCAGAACACCACGGCAGCTCCATCGATCACGAGTCCGTCTATGCATCTGACAGCAGGTGAAAACGGGACTAGGAGAGAGACTTGAGATACATCTGGGTAACTTCCTAGAAATCCAGACGAAACAGTCATAAGACCACCACCTTGGTCATCAGTCTTTGTGGGTTTTCTGTGCCATGTTCTGAAGGATCTACACTTGGCAGTGAGTGGTCAAGGCTGTAATTTCTTGTTACTGGTGGGAAAAATAAGCCTCAAGGCCCCAAGTCTAGGGGTACCTAATGCAGAAATAAATAGGGGCATTCTTAAAAAAGAATCAGTATACACATTGCATTTATCAAATTCTATATTTATTCATTGGTTTATAAGCTCTTACCTGTAAGTACCTACTATATACTAGATATAAGGGGGGACCCCAAAACTGGAATTATCTTCTGGAGGGTAGGCCGCTTATAGGTGATGTTCTAGGAACACTTCTGCATCAGTGGACCAGCTGGTGGTGGTGTGAGAGGCTGTGTTCAGCTTCACTAAATTTTCTTTGGAGGCTCTTTCACTGCGTTAGCCCATTTCATGATGGGTGATTTACATGAACAACATACAGCATGACACGCACCTGCCCACACCACCTGAATGTTCAGCAGTTTTTTACCAAAAACAGCATGACCTCCATGCCCAACCCTCCCTATTCGCCAATCTTGCCCAAGTGACTATTTTGTTTTGTTTCCCCGAATGAAAAGAAGTTCTCAAAGGGTAATGTTTTGCCAATGTGGAAGATATGAAACAAAAAAAATAGAAGCACTAAGTGGTATGAAAATCAATGAGTTAAAAAACTGTTCTGAGCTGTGGAAAAGGTGTCTTGAATTTAAGGTGACCAGATTTTAACATTGGTAAAGCGGGGCGCCATTGACCGGGGGGGAGGGGGTCCTTGATTAAAAATTTGGTCTATCTCCCGCCGTTCCCTAGCTTGTTGTGCATTCTTTCCAAAAATCGGGACTTTTTTAAAACGCCACGGGACGCGGGACAAATTATTAAAAATTGGGACTGTCCTGCCAAAAGCAGGACATCTGGTCACCTTAGTCTTGCTAGGTGTACCACATCAAGTGGAGAGTACTCTGAAGATGACCGATGTTTAAACATGGAAGAATAAATACACAATTTTTAAAATAAATCAATTCTGTATTTTGGGGGGGTCTGTTCTTGTATTATACTGTGAGTTTAAAAATGCCTCCTAGGAGGTAGTTTTGATAACCAAATGTCCTTGCCTTGGGGACCCACTCAAAGAGTTCTCAAGGGGCCCATCACCACAGATCCCAACTCTTCTCCACCTGGACAGTCATAGAACTCTGCTTCCCCCCTGAAATGTGGAGGGCACATGAGCTAACCTGAGACACTCTGCAACCTTCCCTTGGGTTGGCATATAGAAAGAAGTGAGGAGAAAACAGACCGTTTTTGTTGTAGTGTTTCACCTGGTATAATATGAACAGAGGGTTCCTAGAGGTGGCATCTGTAATAAGAAGAAATAAAACAAAGGATACTGACAGAGAAGCAGAGGTAAGAAGGAAGGAGTGGAGAGAGACAGAGAGAGAAAGTATGAGCTCCTGATGTCACAGCTATGTGAATTCTTAATTTTCCCATTTAGGGGGAAAAGAAAGTGCAGCTCACTGCCACATTCATTTAATTTTACATAAACATGGTTTTCAATGTGAAAGTAAAATATAAAAACTGTTCTTGGAGTTATTTCTAAATAGAGCTTATCTCTAATCCTAATGTGACAAAAATGTATATGATGATCAATACTTAATAATACTGGGAGGCCGGGATAGCTCAGCAGTTGAGCACTTGCCTTGCAACCTCGAGGTCCAGGGATCGCATCCCAGCTCCAGCCCCGACAGACCCATATGCTGAACTGCAGCGCAGCTGGTAACCGCTGGGTGGCTCAGCGGCCAAGGTTCTCGTGTCCCATGTGGGAGGCCCCTGGTTCGGCTCCTGCCCACATGGGACCTTACATCACTACTGCAAGTAATTCACTAATGTCACCTGTGAAACTGGACACCTCACTCATGATGCCCTGTCTCCGTGCCCTTGGCTCTTCAGGAGTGTGGCATTGGGTGCTTCTCAGAGCAGGGGATGGGTTTCCATTTTCCAGAGTTTGAAGGCTCAGCACAGAGAAGACCAAGCAGGTGCTTGCCAGAGCATTCTGAGAGGCCTGCCATCCCGCAGGGCCCCCAAGGGGCAGGTGTGGAGGTGGGGGGACATGGCAGCAGCTGGCTGCCTGTCCCTCCAATGTCCAGGACCTTCATTCCTCCCCAGTAAATGGGGTGGTGTCATCTCTCATGCTGGTGCTACCCAGACCCTCTTGGCTCTCCCTACTGCTGTGGACAGTGACCCCACGCACTGTGACCCTGGCTGCTGGGGACTGTGGGGGCAGGCTGGGGAGCAGTGGCCCCCAGAGAGCCCCCCTGAGCCTCCAGTGGGACAACTGAGACAAGCTAGTGGGGTCTCCCAGTGGGCCTGAGCCCCAGGTGCCGCGGGGGGAGCTGCTCATTTAGGCTCCCTGTGTGGCTTCCTTCCCTCTCTCATGACCCACCCCTACTGGGGGCTTCCTGGAATTGCTTTCCACGTAAACCAGTTGTCCTTGGATCCTAGTTCCAGGCAGAGGGGTTGGGCATTCTTGCCTCTGAGGTTTGTAATGGTGACAACCCTCACATGTGCTGATGAAGGAAACCCAGCCCACTTAAACTCAGTGATTCAGAGTGGGGAGAAGCGCTGTTCCCTAAAAGGAAAATGGAGGCACTCCGGCAGAAGGAAGGGGTGGCAGTTAAGTAGGCACAAGTCACCGCTGTCCACTGCAGGTGCCATGAGCATCTGCTCACTGGCTCCTCAGCACACGCCGGCCCTCATGGAGTGCCGGGTGGGCAGACAGGGAGCTAGCACAACCTGGCGGGGAGACCCTTGTCTCCTTGGGACACCGCACGACAGAACGGGACACACATCCTTCGGAGCTGGGAAAAACCCACCTTCCCTGGCAGCTGCCCCACTTCCTGAGCAGACAATCTCTGAGCCTCAGTTTCCTCACTGTTGAACGGGCCATGACGGAGTAAGCAGAGGTCAAGGGATTGGCTCTGAATTCTGTGCCTGGCCCATGTCTGGCGCTCAGCCAGTGTTGGTCCCTCCTTCCTTCAAGATTTTTTCTTTTGTTTTGAGTTTGAAAAGAAAACCGGATGCCTGTGAGATTTCCGAATGAGTTGCTAGTAGGTGAGGGGGTTGCATGCCTCCCCGCCCCCGAGACTTGAGAATGCTTTCTGCCGGATGCACCCATCGCATCTCATGCTGTGTCCATCATGCTAGGTCCATGCCGATGAAGCCCCTGCTGTGAGCTCAGGGGAGGGGGGCTGCAGACAGACCACCCTCCCAGCCCCGCTCACCCCAGTTTCTCTCCCCCATGCATGTAACCAGTGCTGAGATGGTCTGTTCTCATCAGAAGAAAATGAGACTGTCTTTACATTCAGTCTTTTCAAATTGCTCAGGGCACTCCTGCTCAGACACCCTTGAGTAAAAAGGAGAAAATTAGTGAAATGTGGAATAATTTGAGGAAATTAGAGCTAGTTTGTCCGAGATTAAGGATAGCTCTTAATGAAGTGGTCCAATCTCTGTTGCTGGGCAAAAAAATCACTTCAGCCCTTAATTTTCTTAAGCATTCCTGGAAGGACGTATGTGCAAAGGCTTCTGGGGGTGTTTATTGGGTCGTTTTATGTTAATCACCCATGACAGCTCTGCCAGGAGAAATTGCAGGCATTTCGCTGAATTCTCAATCAGCCACTTGAAGAGCTCACCCAGAACTTTCTCCGGAAGTGCGCCCAGTCCTCCAACAGGGAGGAAATTTCCATTCATTTCCCTTTGAGGCCAGTGAACAGGCCAGGCCCAGGCAGCCACAGAATGGGGGTCTGTGACTCTCCCTGGGTGGATGCTCAATCGGGATCCAAACCCTTCTGCGACCCCATGGCTCCCACAGCTCCATGAGAGAGTGGGAAGGGGACAGGCAAGGGGCTCAGGAGAGGGCCGAGAGCAGAAAGAGGTGGGGGAACATTCCAGAAGCTCCCAGCTGTGGGGCTGGGACAGGCATTTGTGAGGCGATGATACCTGTAGGCACGAGGGTTGGAGGGGGACTGGCCCCAGGGGCAGAGCGTCAGGGGGGAAGGCCCAGGATGGTCACGGAGCCCTGTGCTGAGCGGGGACGGAAGGTGGAAGGCGAGGAGGCGATACCACACTGGAGCGTCTCCTCAGCACTGGGGGCTTGAGATTTTACTCCTGTGGCTTTCAGCAGGGGAGTGACAGGCTCTGATTGACCAGGGCGCTGGGGCTGGGGCTGGGCCCATGGGCAGGACCCACCTGGGTGGGCCAGGATGCTGGCAACAAGCGGGCCGACCCAAGGACCGCTCCCCTGAGCACAGGACAGCACGGTGTTTGAGGGCAGTGATTCAATGACGCTGCCGTGGGGGAGCCGGGAGGGCTCAGTGGGTTGAGCCTTATTTGCAGCCCTGGGGTCCCAGGATCGTATCCCTGCCCCGCCTGTGCGGACCTATATATGCTGAATTGGGGTGTGGCTCCCAGTCTGGTTCTCAGCAGGGCGAGCTTCCCATGTGGGAAGCCCCTGGCCCACCTGTGTGGAATAAAACTTTATGGAAAACTAATGACGTGCAACTATGGAGACTGCTCTGGGCCCTCCCCCATCTCTCTGTCTCTCTGTTAAAAACAATAAAAATAAATGTTAGAGGAGGCTGACACCAACATTTGGGGCGTAGAACGGAAACGTTGGGTGGCAGACAGGTGTGTGGGGGCGTGGGTTCAGAGGTTAGGATCGCACTCAGGTGATTCAGGGGAGCTGATCTGACCGAAGGTGAATCACAGGGGAGGTGCCTGAGGGGTGGGGCGTGGACAGCCATCCTCCCTGCAGGAGCAGGAGCGTGGCCGCCGTGTCCAGACTCTCCGTCCTGGTCCCGGCCTCTGGAACCCACCAGAACGGCAGGAGCCCACACAACCCAGGGCCCAGGCATCAGCCTCAGGGCCCAGAAGGGACGGGGCAGGGCTGAGGTGAGGAGAGCTGGCAGGGGTGGGTGGGGAGGGCATCCTCTAGCCTCCAGTCTGTCCCGTGTCCCCACGTGCTTTCCTCTCCCACCCGAGGAGCAGAGCCGGGGGGCTGTGTGAATCACCATGCACTTCCTGCCCGCAGGAGGAAGGCCCTCTCCCCTGCGGCTCTGGATGCAGATGCTGCCCAGACCACACACTGGGGGGCCTGCCCTCCCCGCTGCGCTGCTACCCAGGAGGCTCGTGGGGTTGGCACAGTGGCTCCTCTCTGTGGGGTCCACCCAGCAGAGCCCAGCAGCTGGAACCGTTCCCTCACTGGCCCTGTGGGCCTGGGCGGAACCCACTCCCCAGGTCCTGCGTGGGGCTGGGGGTGCTGAGCCTCCCCTGTCCCTTCCCAGAGCCCTAAATCTGCATCTGCTTCCTGTGGACCCTGACTGATCCAGCCACTATGGTTTTTAATGAGGTGGCTGCTTGAGAGGCGATGGCTGACAGTGTGGCAGGGAGGGGAGGTCCTGGGCCAGGGACCAAGGAGTGGGGGCGGGGACACCGAGCAGAAGTGGCAGAGGCAGTGGACAGCGTGGTGGGCCTGGGGCTGACAGGAGGGCTGCCCCTTCTCCCCTCTCCTCTGCTCCCCTCCTCTCCTCTCCCCTCCCCACCCCTCCTCTCCTCCCCTTTCCTCCTCTCTTCCCCTCTCCTCCCCTCCCCTCATTCCCTCCCCTTCTCTCCCCTCCTCTCCTCTCCTCTCCTCTCTTATCCTCTCCTCCTGGAAACCAGCTCCCCCTACACTCAGAACTACACCGGGAGGGGTGGGGGAGAGGGGTGGGGACAAGGTGGGAAGCCAGGACTGTGGTAAGGGTGTCCCCTGGATGAGCGAGAAAACCACAGGCTGCCAAGCGAGGAGGGACAGAGCAGGGCTGGGTCTGTGTCCCGCCTCCTGCCTGGGAGGCTCTCTCATTCGCACGCACACTGCCAGCCGTCTCTGAAAGGCCTTCGAGGAGGTTTGCCACTCAAACCACACCCCCCCTCTGCCCCCTCTCCGTGCCCGCCCACCTCTGGCTCCTACTCACAGCCCCCCTGGGATGTGGCAGAGCAGTCAGCCCCTCTGCCAAGGCTGTCTGGGCTCAGTTGGGCCTGTAGCCTGGGGTCCGAGGCTCCCTGGCTAGGACGGGGGCCCGGTGGGGGCCCGGGGGTGCCCCACGGCTGCTAGGCCTCCACACGATGGCAGCATGCACGCACTGAAGCCTGCCCGTCGGCCCTGTCTGGCCCAGGACCCAGCACCGCCCTCAGTTTCCTAGCCCTGATCCCCGAGTTCTGCTGCTGACAGTGCTGTCCCCAGTGTTGTCTGGGCGACATGTCCCCCGTCACCTGCTTCCCCTGGGCCCACCAGCACCCTTCAGGTGCCATGTCCCTCACGGGCTGCCCATCTGAGGGGAAGGTGCCCACCCCAGGTGCCTGGCACTGGCTCAGTGAGGGTCCTCCCCACACAGCCCAGAGCCTGCCCAGCCCCTGGCTCCCCCAGCTGAGACTCGGGCCTGTGGGCACTGGCCTTGCTGCCCAATGAGCAGGTCTCTCCCTGAGAAGGGTCATGACTGGAGGGTACAGTGGGGGGACCCATCCAGGAAAGGCAGGTGGGTCCACCTGCAGGGCAGGATGGGAAGGAGCCCGGTCAGGCAGCCCCGCATGGAAGCTGAGGTCCAACCCAGGCCGGCTTCCTGGCCCTCCTGAGGCAGCCCAGCCCCTGGGCCGGTGTCCGGTCATGCCCGACCTGCTTCTCCGCCTCCCTCCTGGTCTCCTGTCTCCTCACCTGGCTCAGCGTCTCCTCCCGGCTCCCTGGACAACCCAATGCCCTGTTGATGTGTTTCCCGGCCCGTGTACATGTGCTGGCTGCTCCCGATTCCCCTGGGCCCCTGTCCTCCACTGTGAGCATGTCCACACTGCATGGGAGCCAACGCCAAGGCCAGAACCTTCGGTAGCCTGGGCGGGGAGGCCGAGACCTGAGCCCAGAGCCTGTAGGCGTGATGGAAGTATGGGGAGGAGAATGGGGCAGCCCCAGGCCCCTTCCCTGAGCAGGCAGGGCCTGCTGGGTGACCAGGCACAGTCACACCCTTCACAGCAGGGTCCTCACTCTGGGGCCATTTTGCTCCAGGGGACAATGGGCTCTGTCTAGATGTGTTTTTGATGGTCACAACCAGATGCTCCTGGCAGATGGTGGGAGAGGCAGGGGGTTCTGCTAAACCCCCACCCTGCACAGGGAGCCCCCAGAGCACAGTAGACCCGGCCCGAATGTGCACAGTGCGAGGGCGGGGACACCTTGCTGTACAGCCGTAGAAAGTCGGGCTCAGAAAGGGCGTCCTCCCCGGATGTGCCAATGGGCCTCAGCCAAGGGCCCTCTTTCTCTTTGGGGCTCCGTTCCCAAGAATGGAAGGCAAGTCCCTGTCAGGTAGATCGGGGACAAGCCTTCCTTCCCACCTGGTGGCCTTCAGGGCAACCCTGACGCCCTGTCCCTCTTCTGCAGAGCCCAGGACAGGGCCACCGCTGTGTGCCGTATGTGGGCGCCTGGCTCCCTGGGCAGCAACTGTGACCTCCCTGGGCTCAGTTTCCCTCCTGGAGGAGGAGCGGCCGGGGCCTGCCCGTCCTGACGCCCAGCCTGCGGCGGGGGTGCCGGCAGTTGGTGGAGCCCGTGACTCGGCGCCCTGACAGCAGCCCGCAGCCACAGCGGACGTGCGCTGTGGGTCCGCCCCCGCCCCCCGGAATGAGCCCCTGCGCAGCACCTGCCTTATTGATAACGACCGGGCACACACAGGCTGCCAGGAATGTAAAAACGATCGGCTCAGCTCTGTTCCAGAAGATGCCGTACCGGCATCAAGGCTATTTTCGGGAGCCGGCCGGGCCTGTCGGGAGGAGGGCTGGGGGCTCTGGGCCGATCTGGTTACGGCCATGTGCGGGGACAGTGAATGCCATCGTTTCTGTCCTGTGATCTAATGGGAAGGGTGGCAGACGGCATGAGCTACGTGCGGAGCCTTGCTGGAGGCCCACGACAAGGACAGAGGGAACAAGCAGGTGGCAGCTGGCACGGGAAACCCTGAGCTCTGGGAAGACACCCAGCCAGTCCCTGGGGGCTTAGACTTGGGGCTCGTGGGGAGGAGGAGGGGAGTGCAGGGCTGCTCCTTTCAGGCCCCCCGAGGGAGAGGGGGGTCTCCTGACACAGGGCACCCGGTGCCTGCTCTCTGGGAAAGCAAGAACGCTCACCCTCTGGTGGGCTCTGTGAGAAGACTCGATGAGATGGTTTGTGTGTGGGGGTCTCAGTGCCCCTTTTTTGGGGTTGTGGCCAGTGGTACATGCTCCCTGTAGCCTCCTCTCGGGCACCTCTCCCCGCAGCAGCCTCCTCGTCTCCTGGGAAAAGGACAGCCCCTGAGGACCCATGGCACACTGTGCACTAGGGTCTGTGGGTCTCACACGAGGCCCCCGCACGGTGGGTCTGGGGGCCCCACCCAGTGTCCCAGGGCCCTTCCCACTCTCCAGCCGAAGAACGCCCAGCTGCCCATCTTCCTCTTGCAACGTGGGGACCAGGCAGGGCGGTGTGGACTCGGGCCCTCCCGTGTGGTGGTCCCTATTCACGCAGCCAGAGCGGAGGCAGCATGCAGAGACGCACCCCCAGCTCAGGCGCGTCCTAAAGTCACTGTGTCTTCAACCTCAGGACCTGCCGGCCCCCACCCTGTGCTCGTGGGCTCGCTTTCAGCCTTCGATCCTTTCCTTAGCCTCCACAGGACTTTTTGGTCACCCTGCAGTTTACCCTCGACTCTCCTGCCGGGTCCCCCGGTTGGGCAGGGGTGCGCGGGAGGCACAGGAGGGCTGGACACCCCATCTGTTTTCCGCCCTGGAGATGTAAGCAATGAGGGAAGCAGCTGAGCTGGGGGTCAGCACCCCCAAGGTAGGGGCTGCGCCTCTCCTCCACCCACAGACGTCGCTGAGACTGGCTTTCATCTATTTTAATTTGGTTGACAGACATCAGACCTAAAACAGATCCTCAGTTGGACAGGGAAAATTCCTCAATGTTTTAATTTGCTCCATCCGCCTCCAGCCAAAGAGGCCACGGGCTTACTTTTTCCACCACAGCCCCCCCACCCCGGGAAGAGAGCAAGTGTTCAAGTTGTCTCCGATATAGAACACCGCCTGTTCCCCACGGCCCCTGGAATGGCTTGGCTCAGCGCATAAAAAAAGATCCCGACATTCCCTGTCCTCTTGACTCTTCCTGAAGTAGCATGTCTGGGCAGGCAGTATTGCCTTGTAAGGCAGCCGAGAGGCACGGGCCAAGGAGCGTGCAGTCGGCCCCTGAAGGACAGGACAGCGATGGGGACAGTCATCGGGGCCCCGGGATTATCTCTGGCTCTTGGAGCGTTTGGGAGTTGGGAGGAATGAGGAGAGGGTGCCAAGGGAGGGAGAGGTGTTGGTGTGGTTTTCGAATGCCAGGACTATAATTAAGGGGTGAGGAGGTTCATGCTCACCCGTAACCAAGGCTGCGGGAGAAATCATGAAACCCAATAGCCCTGGGCGCTGGGGTGCGGAGCCACCTGTGGCTCCCACTTTGAAGCCCGTTTCAGAATGGCACACGTTGACATGGGTGCTGGGGCTGGGACAGCGTCAGGTGGCGTGTGGCCACCCTGCAGTGCCCAAAGTAGCTTCTGTGCTTTCATGCCACCTGTTCTGGAACTGCCTCAGAGGACTTGGGGGCAGGGGTGGGGGGGCCTTTCTGTGCACATGTCTGGGGGGGGGGTCTTGTGTGCTCAGAGGGCTTCCCAAGGGCATGGGCCTGGGGTGTAAGGAAAGCTTCTAGAGGAGAGCTGACCAGGCCGGAGGAAACTTTGGTTGGGCAGGCGGTCAGGGTGCGAGGGGAGGGGGAGGCTTTCTGCCCTGGCCTTGGGTTTAAAAGTGGCCTCCATGTGGTGTAAACGGTTCTGCTCTTGAATCTGGGTGAAGACCACGTGGAGGTATGTTCATTATTCCCTCCACGTTCGTGTCCGCTGGACACATTTCATCACTAAAAAGAAAAAAAAGGAAAAAGCCAGCCCTGCCTTCTGTCCACCTGCGTGGCTGTCCGCTCCTCCCTGGGACCTGTCTGTCCCGGCCCCAGCCCTGGGAGCCCAGGACGCAGGCCTTCCGCCTCTGCCTCCCATCTCTGACCACATCCTCTGAGACAAGCAATTCCTGGAGAATCCCACACAGACAGACTAGGTTGTGGCCAAGCCATGCGGTCATGCTGTTGCCACAGGCGTTGGCCAAAATGCTTTCTTAGAAAGCCGCGGGCTCGGTGTTCCCCCAGTGCGAGGGCGCAACCCCGCCCCAGGCAGTGGGGCCACTCCCTTCCCAGTTGTTTCTGGGGAAATGGTCACCCCAGGTCCATCCCACCCCGGGGATGGCCAGAGCAGGAACCAAGCCGAGGAGGTGGCTTGCCTTTAGATGACCCCGCATTAGTCAACAGACGAGTGCCTGTGAGCCAAGTTTGGATAAGGCCCAATTCTGCCCATGGGCACCCGTGCTGCTCACCGGCAGGCAAAGGCATGAACTTGCAAAGTCTCGGCTTAATTCCTGGCTCTCTGAAGTCCACCTCCTTCCTGAGGCTGGTGGTTACTGTGCTAATCAGCTAGGCCGCGATGGCAATTAGACATGACCGCGTGGGGAGCCGTGCCAGCCCAGCGTCACCGGGGGCCGCCTCCAGCCGCCTTACCAGGCACCAGCCACTCCCAAGGGCGCTAGGACCAAGCTGAGTAGTGGAATCTGCACCCTGATGGCAGACCTGTTCCCCCTGCTTCCAAATTCAAGAGTCCCAGGCAGAGAGCCACAGCCTCGCCCTGCCACACATGGAGGGCACCAGGCTCCACCAGCAGGTTCCTTCCCCAGGAACCTGGAGCCACAGCAGGGGACTGGAACCCTTAGCATGGGTGCTAAGGAGGTGTTGCAGGCTAGCACCCTGACCTTCACCTCTGCTTGCCTTGCATGCCCCTGGCAGGGCCATGCCCAAGGCCTGCTTAGCCTGAAAGCTTGCCCTGAAGTAAGCCACCAGTCTGCAGAGCAGCGCACCTTCCAACCCTGCTCCCCAGCTTGCCCCCCAGGGCAGATGTTCAGCCCTGTGGACACCCCACCCTGCCTGAGAGCTGGGCCCTCCCTAGTCCTCAGCCTGTTCTCCCTGCTCTTCCTCAAGATTCAGATATTTCAGTGTCCCCTCCTTGGAAAGGCAGCTGGGCCCTCAGCCTGTCAGACACTCCGGAAGGCAGGCCTTTGTCTGACTAGGCCTGCCCTCCCCGCCCCTCCCCTTCTTTGCTTCCTCCTTTTTATTAAAGCGTAATACCCACACACCAAAGTGCACATGGTGTAAATGGGCCAACCTATGCATTTTCACAAAGCGGTATCCCCGAGTACCCCAGCCCAGACCCGAACTTCCCTGCAGCCGGGGGACCCTCTTGCGAAGCCCCACCCCGGGGCTCCCGTCACTCCTGCCGCTGATGCGTAAATCCATGAAGCCCACAGCTCAGTGCTGTTTGTGTCCGTTCTTCCTACAGATGAGGCGTGCCCTGCACGCTCTGTGTCCATGGGTCCGTCCCTTGTGTGTTGGGAGCGGACGTGCAGTGCTTGTCCCCAGCCTCCAGCGGGCGCGTGGGAACACTGCTCCTGAGGAGGGGGTGTGTGTGGTTTGTGCCACACAAAGTTGAGCTGCTGTGACCATCCGTGTTCATACCTCCTGCTATTGAGCGGGTACATCCGAATGTCCACCGAAATGCCCTCTGGTGGCTCGTAGCTGGCTTTGACAAAGACGACTCCTGGACTCCTTTTTTCCTTCCTTCCTGCCTCTGAACTGGACCTGAGCCCTGTGGTGTCTCCACGCCTGGGATCCGGCATGCTGTTGCTGGGGACAGAGCCCAGCAAATGGCAGCAGTGGCTATTGTTGCCCTCATCCCACCTCACAGTGGGCCTGCTACCTACTTTTCCCAAAGGGGAAACTGAGGCTTGGTCCCTCAGACTCTGAAGGGCTCTGACTGAACAAAGGAGTGAAAAGTCAGTACTACAGCCTGCAAGTCCTGTCTGGGTGATCTGAGAATGATGGGCCTGGGGTATGGCCCAGGCTGGGGGTGCTGCCACCTAGGATGCACCCCCAAACCTCAAGGCCATTGTCCCACTGCCCAGCCACACGGCCATGAGGGGCTTCTCAGAGGAGCTAGATGGGCCCTGTGCTCCTTCTCCAAGTGCACCGGGCCCCTCCCCTTGGGAGACTTGGCAGATGGGGACTGTGAGTTCTGGGGAGCTGGTAGTAATAAAAACAGGAAAGACCACATGGAGGTGTGGGGGTCAGTAGGAACCCAAGCATTTCTTCCTTTATTAGTTCACCCAGTATTTACAGTGTTGTGTTGTTTCCAGGCCTGTGGGGGGCGCAGAAAGAGACGGAACAGATTCTAGCCACCGGTCGGTGAGGATGGGGTGGGGTGGGCAGATATTTAGGGAACATGGAGCAACCCAGGCAGAGGGAGGGAGTCGGGGCAAAAGTGGAGCCCAGCCACAGGGAGGGACAGGAGGCGGGTTGACTTGGGGGCCCCGTGCATGGAGGGAATATGATAAAATGCCCCCTGAGCTTTTTGTAAAGATTTACTACTTAGGACTCTAAAGAATTGCAGTAAAATAGACGTAGAATTTACCACCTAAACCATTTTTAAATGCACAGTTCTGTGGCATTAAGTACATTCACACTGTTGTGCTACCAACACCACCCCATCACCTCCAAAATGTCTCCGTCTTCCCAAACTGAAACTTGTTGCCGTTAACCCACTTCCCATCTAGAAGAAAAAAAGTGCTGCTCGCGCCGCGTTCATTTAATTTTGCATAAACGCACTCTTTGAGGCTGAAGCAAATCTGACTGGTTTTCAATGGGAAAATAAAACGTGAAAGCCGTTCTTGGAGTTATTTCTAAACAGAGTTTGTCTCTAATTCTAAGCCAGTGGAAATGTATATAATAGTATTTAATCATATTTTTTCATGTGGTACATTTCAAAGCACAGAACCTTGGGGGTCAGGTTGGGACTGTCCTCCGTGAGTTATCTTGGGGTAAATGCTGCAGCCGCCAGCCTGGGAGTATTCTCAGGGCCGATGGGAAAGGGGTGTAGCCCGGACTCCCCGTTTCTCCTTCCCCCAGTGCCTGCTTTTCACTATTCCTCTTTTTGAGTCTGGGAGTTTGATTTCTCTAAGATCCTTACCTAAGTGGAATCACACAGGGTTTGACATTCTGCTGCTGACTTATTTCAAGTAGCACAGGGTCCTCAAGGCCCACCCATGTTGTAGCCTGTGACAGATTTCATTCTTTTTAAGACAGTAATATTCCCTTGTGTGGATATACCACATTTTGTTTCTCTGTCCATCCGCCGGGACATACTTGAATTGCTTCCACCTTTTTTGTCGTGAATAACACTGTGGTGGATGTGGGTATACAAATTATCTGTCAGGTCCCTGACAGATAATTCCCTGGGGTGTACACAGAGTCGTGGAATTGCATTTTAAAGCATGGACGTTCAAGGCCAGTGTTGCCTTTCAGAAAGCCCATTTGAGGGCCATCCTGGAGGATAGACGATGCTGGAGGCAGGGCCCCCAGTACGGAGGGCTGTACAGAGGCTCAGGGAGGGGACTATGAGGCCTGAGCTAGGCTGGGAGAGGGGGTAGGGGAAGAATGCAGGACTGGGGGTTCCTTTTGAGCCAGTCTGGGTAATACCCTGGCTGTGGGCAGCGAAGAGCAATGAGCACAGAGGGTAAAAATGGCCCGGCCTGCAGCTGGGTGGACTGAGTGCTGATAATGACACCATTATCCCAGATGCAGCATGCGAGGCCTCCCTTATTGGCAGGGAGAGAGGGGGTAGATAATGAGTTCAATTTGACCGATTTAATAATTTCTGCCTTCATGAATTCAACAAACATTTCTGGAGGGTCCATTACGTGTTAAGCGCTGGGCTGGACGCCTGGCAAACACAGTCCAGTGAGGGAGGTGGCGGCGCCCGCCCCCACCAGCTGGAGCTGCCTGCACACACAGGCTGCGGATGCACTGAGATAAGAGGGGCCATCCGGAGAGGGCCCGCTGCAGGCTCGGGGTGGGGGTGGGGTGGGGACAAACAACTCCAAAGGAAGAGACGGAAGAGCAGGGGTTTGCTGGGCAGGCAGAGGTGGGGGCTATGAGACCTGGGAAAGCCAATTTGAAGCCCCGAAGTCCAGGGACCCACGTGGTGGAGAGAGCGTGTGCGTGAGAAAAGAGAGGGGAGAAAGAGGTTAGGAGGGAGGCCTGGTGGAGATCCTGGGGCCTTGCAGCCAGGTTGTGAGTTTGCACTTGAGCACAGAGATAGGGAACCATGGATTTTTCAGGCAGGAACGCTGCCACTTTGGGTCGATGCTGGCATGGGGGTTCAATTCGGGTGGCTTTGTGAACGGGCCAGGGAGAGGGGCTGGACCCAGGCCCTGGCAGAGAGGCAGGGGGAGGCAGGGGAGGGGAGCTTCCAGGAAACTCTGGGCTCAGTTGCAGATCAGGGCGGGTCAAGGGGCCCACTCCCGCTCCTTGAGACTCCGCCAGGAGGCCCTCCTGCTCAGGGCTTGCAGCTCCTTCCTGCCCCTCTGAGGCGTGGGCCTGCATAGCAGAGGAGACTAATAGGAAGCCCGCTGCAGCTCCCGCCTCCCCATTGAGCTTGTCCCTCTTCTCTGTGTGCCCACAGCAGAGCAGAGGTGACACGGTAGAAAGAGGTCACTCCAAGTGGAGTCAGGCCTATGGGTTTAGCCGGAGAGAAGGGGGCATCAGAGCAAAGCCCTTGGTGGGGCTGGGGAGCCAAGGTGGTGACAAGGCACTGATTAAGATGAAGTGGGGGTTGGCGGGCGACCTGAGGTCCAGACTCCTGGCGTGGCCCCCACGTGCGGCTGTGCACCTGCTGGGAGCAGGCTGAGAGGCGGGTGTGGAGGTGAGTGGGCTCCTGCTGGGAGGCCTGGGATTAGTGTGGATTCAGAGTGGGTCAGGTGCAGGGGGCTTTGTTCAGACCTGTTTGCCTTTTGTCCCTGCCTGTAGCACGCCCAGGCGGCATGATGTCATCTCAGACGCATTAAGCTGGAACAGCTCAAAATTGAATAATTAATTACACTCAGCTTCAATTGCAGTGATTAATTGATCCGGGGCTGCCAGCAGACACCTGGACGGGATTAGCCACGCACAGTGAGGCCCTGGGGCAGGTGGCACTGAGCTTCTGGACCACAGGTCCCTGAGTGCAAGTTAATTAAGGCTGACTTGACTTCTCTGTTCTTGCCCGAGATGTCTGGCAGGCCCCGTCTCAGGACCAGGGCCCGCGTGTGTGCTGGGAGCTGACACCCGTGAGCTGCCTGAGGTCCAGAAAGACGCGGGCTGCGTGGGGCCCTGACAACCCGTCCTGTCCTATCCTGCACCTGGGTGCAAATCCTGGCTGCAGGCTCGCCTCCCTGGGCTCCCGCCTCTGCCCGTCTTCACTGGGGCAATTGCCTAGCCTCCTGTCTTTGACCAACACAGCTGACCAGAAACGGCCTGTGTCGTTTCTCGTCTGTCCTCTGTCACAATCAGATGATTTTCCCTCTGAAAAAGGACACGTCTGGGAAACTTGGGTGGCAGAGATTTTACCCTCCCTAAGGGTTAGCCACTTTCCCCTCTGCCTTGCCTTCACTTCCAGCACATTCCCCCACCACCCCAGTGCCTGTGTTCTGGCACCATATTGGTGCCCACCTAGTCCCAGCAACCTGGGCAGCACCCTCCCTGCCCCTCAGTACTGCCCATGGAGTATGTTCGCACAACCTGCCCTCCTTTCTTTGGCGAAAATCAGAGGGGGCTGCATGTGAATTTCTTAAGGAGGGAGAACCCCAGGGCAGGGAGGAGTCCTTTGACTCTGTGTCTTGGTCTTGGGTGGCAGCGTGAGTGCTGGGGGCAGGAGTGGGCACCCTCCTACCTGTAGACAGTGGGGCCTCCATCTGGGCACTTTCAGAGACATCTGCCCTGCTGCCCACCCACTTCGCGAAAGACGGGAAGAAGTTGGCTGCTCTGAGCAGAAGCTGTCACTGGACAGTGGCCTCCCGGGCACAGTGGGCCTCTGGGAGACCCTCCACGCAGTCCAGTGGCTGGGCCACATGTGAGGCCGGCCACACACTGGGACCTGCTTTTCAACCAGGACCCACAGGGTAGGCAGGACACACTTTCCCAGGTCTGCGATTTTGTCCATAGTTTAAGTAATTTGTTTCTCATCTCTGTTTCTGCGCCAGAAGTGGTTTCAGCTTGTTGTAACAGATTTAAATACAGAATGTATGCTCCCCCTGGAAGTCATCACTGTGAACGTAGTTTCTGTGGCTCCATCTGAAAATCTTTAGGCACATACGGTCTTTTCGCTAAATATGTACATCCGCGTAGTTTCTTTTTTTCTCCACAGATGGGATCATCCAGTCCATGCAGTTCTTCGTCTTGTCTTTGGCCTTGACAACTGGCTCAGGGCTGCCCGGGTCCAGACACATCGACCTGCTTTGCTCTGTCTATCACCAGGATGGTAAAGAGTATTCTTTAAATGGGTGTCACTGCGGTTCATCCAGCCATTTCTCTAATGACCGACAAAGAGGTTGCTGCAATTTTTTATAATTACAAATAGTGCTAGGGAATAAAAAGACTCCAAATGCCCCATCCATTTCATTGGAACAGCGAAAGGGCGTTTGAAATGTTACGCCTGAAAAGGTTAGACAGTTCTACAACTCAGTAATGGTCTGTGATTTTTAAAAAATATTAAAACTAGCCAGGCGATAGAAGGGCAGAGAAAGCAAAATTCACATAAATTTTTTAAACTTAATATCAAACTTGGAGGGAGGCACTCTGTCACTGCTGTTGGCCTGGGAGGTCCTCGGGGGACCCAAGCCCTGCTCTGTGGTGTAATCATTCCGGGGTGACAGGGAACACCCAGGTCTCCACACTGGAGTGTCCTACTGGGCCTCTGACTTCTCATTTATCAGCACTGGGCAGAGCTGACCATACTGGGTACTTTATTGCGTTTCTTAAAAGACCTTTCACGTCCTGAGGTTTGGGAGGCAAGTGGGGGGCTCTTCAACCAAACAGCGTTGCGGAGGGGCCTGCTGCTAACCTGCCCAAGAAGAGACCGAAAATGTCCCCAACCACCACCCTCCCAACACAGGAACCGGGTGGCTCCACAAGCATGGTCCCCATCTCCCTCTGTGGTGGGCACTGACCCTCTGAGGACAGGAAGCTCTGTGTTTCTCCAGTTGCAGACCCCATCTAAAGTGTGCCCAGGAAGGGATGCCTCCTGGCCCGTGGCACTGAGGCCTGCTGCCGTCTTCTCTGGCCATCCTTGGAGCGCTTTAAAACTAGGCCCTTGGCTTCAAGGCCAGGGTCCTTGGGCCCCCTGTCCTGGGCAGCTCCACTCAGAAGTCAAAGGCCATTTAAATGCCTTTCTTGCTACTTCCGGGCTGGCTGCAGTGGGTGGTTCTGAGGTTCAGCAACCCCATGCCCCCCATGCCCCCCATGCACGCACAGGTCACAAGAATGTTCCTGCTCTGGGACAAAGTATTTAGTTTCTACTTCTGAGCACAAATCTCTCACGTTCCCTGCCTCAGTTTCCTGACCTAGGAAGCAGGCTGGATGACGCCCATTCTGCTGACCCACATGCCTGGCGCGGGGCTGGGGGTGTTCTGACGGAGTTTCTGAGCTCGGGTCCGTGCAGACGTCTACCTCCCATTTTCCCATTGTCTCTGACCCCGACCAGAATGAGAGCCGAGACCTCGTGTGTCTTGGGGCCTCCTTTTGTCTGCCTCGCCCACACCGGCAGCAAAGAAATGAACCCCAGGACCTACTACCTACCTCAGTCTGCAGGAAGGTTAATCTTCACATAACATGGACAGAGAAGCATCCACAAACACAAGTTTTTCATGCCTGTTGCTGAGTGGGGTGCACGGGAGATCCCCATTCATTGACACAGAAGTGGTTTTATTAATTCGGCATGATGTTGGGGAGGGAGAGCCTCTCTCTCTCTCTCTCATTACCAGCACCCACCCCCGGGCAAGCCCAGTCCAGCCTCAGCATCCAAATTTCTTATGTATTTATTTAAACCCTGCCTCATTCCGGAGAGAATTTCAGGTCTCGCCATGAATACCATCTTTGTGTGGCCTCCAGCGCCAAAGGCTGGGAAACCCAAGCCAGGCACGTCTGGAGGTGGGGCCTCCATATGGCCTGAAGGCCCCAGCCAATCAGGCCCCCGCACAACCCTGCCGGCCATGGGGAGAGGGCCTCCCAGCAGCACCCCACATCCTGCTATCCTTGGGAGCCCCCCAGCCTGTGCCACCTTGTCCCCCTTCTGGTCCCCCCCTGCCCTTTGACCCTGGCCGAAGCAGTGCTGAATTCCCTTTATGAAAAGATAAATCAAATCAAAGTTCTCCAAAACCTGTGCACGAAGCGAGCAGTGCCCGAAGGCTGTCCTCTGGCCTGGCGCTCAGAGAGCAGTGGCCACCAGGACTAGGGGTTTGGGGGGCCTCCTGCCAGATCCATGCAAGTCATGCAGCCACTTGCAGGGGAGCCCAGCCATGGCCCCACCCAGAGAGGGCCCTGCCAGGTTGGCAGTGTGTGAACCTTGTGGGGGCTCCTTCCTCTGAAACCTGCCCAGGGTCTTCAGTATCGTGGCATTTGACCTGGAGTTGCCACCCCCTCCTGACTAGTCATGAGGTCATGTCCTGCCCCTTCTGCTGTCCCCTGGGATCCAGAGGGTGGCAGTTTGAGGTGAGGGAGGCACTCAGATTTCTTTTATTGGGGGATTGAGGGGCACAACAAGGATCTGGCGGGTCTAACGGTAGATGGTCCCATGGGGTCAGTGAGCTGTGACCACTGGGACCTCTGAAGGCAGGTGTCAGGCCCCTAAGCAGGGCGTCCCCAGGGGAGACCCTCGCCACTTACCCCCAAATGAAGCTTGGGGCTAGAGCTGTGTCCTGGCCAGCCTTCCAGTCAACCCTTGACCTCTAAGTCTCTGAAATGCTTTGTTTCCCCGACCTGGAGCCCTCCAGAAGAACTGTGTAGCTTTCTAAGACTTTTCACAGGAAAAGACAACTCCCAGGGACCCCCGGGCCCAGAAGACTCCCCCCACAGGCTCTCTAGGTCACTGTGCTCCCTACAGCTTCCAACGGGAGAATCCACAGGAGACTGAAACAACTAGAGTGTGTTGGGCCCAGCATGGGCCAGAGCGTAACACATGACTGTAGGTTCCACGAAGGAAGGCAGAGCTGAAACCAGATTCCAGGCACGTCCACATTCCGATCCAGCTCCGTCCTCTCCCCATGGCGCCTGCTCCTCTTGAGGCGGGGGACATTTGGGTGGTCCCGCCACCTGTTGAAAGTGCTCGGATGCCTGTAACACAAGCAGGGCCTGAAAATAGCTCAGGACACGGCACACCACGTAGGCGCTGCCCTGGGCCATCTGCGTGGAGGTAGCTGTGGTATGGGATTTGAGAGGTGGACATTTCTGAACCCCCAAAGAGGGGAGCTATGGCTTCTAGATAGAGGTGGGCCTGAATGCAAAGACTGGGGGTGCAGCCAGTCTCCTGGGGATCTTGGTGCCTCCTGTGGAGCAGGGACAGGCGAGCTTCCTGGCTGGGTTGTTCAAAGCATGTGGGGTGGCCTGTGTCAACACAGCACACAGTCACTCGCTGACATTGGGTGGCTCCACAGGCCAAGGCTCCTTTCCTGCAGCCCCTCTGGCCCCGGCCTGAAACAGAGCAACAGTGACATCCTGCTACGACACTGCATATTGATCGTGTGCCCAAAGAGTCAGGTTAGGGCAGAGTTAGAGCCATCAGGCTTCCGACAGAGGCTCAGCAATTTATTTGGCCACTTCGATGGCCACCACTTCAGAGAAACTTTCGGAGCCATCCAGAGGCTACGGGCGGTGGTCAGAAGGGCAGAGAATGTGCACAGGGCCCCAGCTTTGGGCCACCTGACCGTCTCTGGGCACAAGAGGTTTCAGGAAGAGGCTTGCCCTCCCAGCCCTTCCCCCGGGGAGTGGAGCAGGGGCGTGGGGTAGGCTGAGGGGGGTGGTAGGCCAGAGGGGTTCTCCAGTGGTGCTGGCCACATGCTAAATGTGCACGAATTCCTGACACCTAAAATAGCCCAGGACAGGGGACACGGCGCCAGGAAGCTCTCGTTCAACATCTCAGCAGCTGGTGGCTCCGGGCTGGGAATAAGGAACCATTATTAGCTGTTTCTAAGGCCCTGGAGGGGGGAGGCAGGCATTCCAGACTGAGACAGAATTGGGTACAAGGGTCAAGTGTGATCACTATGGGCTTTTTGAGCTTGGGCATGCTCTTTCCTAGCTCTGTGCCTCAGTTTCCCAGATGTATAAGGGCAATGAGCTCTCCCGTACAAGTCTCATACAAATCGGTACAACAAGCACATGTAGTCTGCAGTCGCTAATGCAGGCCCCACAGGCCCCAGAATCCCAAGTCTAACAGGAGGAGGCGTGAGCTCCCCCAGGAAGAGTGGCAGCCTTGGCTGTACCTGGCGTGTGTCAGCCGGAGACATTTAAAATGTAGTGGAGGACAGTGGCTTTAGGCCCAAGTAAACTGCAGGCCTCAGAGCACAGAGTGAATTTGTACCCAGCAGAATCCGGGTGTTCGGGTGGATGGGAGAACTGAGGTGACGTCTGTGGGACTTGGGAACAAGAAAGATTGCATTTGGGAGCAGGGTGGGTCTGAAGGCCCCACCAGGACTGACAGGCAGAGAAAATGTGAACAAACTAGAAACACGAGTCTGCAAGGACTTTGGGGACTTGCCCAAACCCACAGGTAACACGTAGTTGGGCAGAACCATGGGGCCCGGCCTGCCCAGCGCCAAAGGCCCCTCACTTCCCAAGCTCAGGGAGTAGGTGGAGTCAGGCCCTGAGAGTCCGCAAGGAGCCCCTGCAGCTACTCACAGAGACCCCGGGCAAGGTGGACGTGGCCATCGCATTGCAGTCTATTTTCAGGCCTCTGCTGAGGACACAGGCATTCAGGAGCCTGGGCCCCGTGGCCGGGACAACCTGTCCCAGCTGAAGGCAGGTGTGGGTGACCCAAGGCCGGAACAAGTCAAGGCCACCCCTGTACCTTCCAATTTTAGACCCGCACGTCTAGCTCGGGGCATAGAGTATCCTGCCCAGACCACTGCCCTAGCCCCAGGCCAGCAGCCCCTCCAACCTTCCTTTCACCGGCTCAGATGCCAGCAGGAAACCGTGGCTGTGTTTACTTATAAGGCCTGGAGGAAGACAGAGCCCTTCTGTCTCCACGCGGTACAGGCACACTGCAGTGTGACATACGTCAGGGCCTGGGGGCCAGAACACCCCTGGATGCCATGCAGCCGGGCAATTTGGGGAGCAGGGCTTTTGAGCTCTCAGGGGCAAGAGCCCCTGAAGGGGGCCCCTGGGGCTGGAAGAGAGGAAGGCCTTAGGCTGACCCTTGAGTTTGCCCCATCTGTCAGCTGAGTAAGTCAAAAACGCTGCAAAATGGGGCCAAGAACCCACCCTTACGGGCCTCTTGCAGGGATTAACTGATACCCTGGCGGCTCCCCAGCTCAGGCTGTGCGGCTCCCTGCCATGTGAGGCCCCGGCCCGCCCTGCCTCAGCTCTGGGCTGACCCTTCTGTCCTGAACGGCTCCAACGTGGCGAGGGTGGGGGCTTCCAGGCCTCACTGGGGCTCAGCAGCCAGAAGGCGCTTCAGGAACAAATTTTGCCTGGGGGGAGCCTGGCTCCGCTCTGCCTTCCCCCTTCTTGGCAAGAGGAGCAGAGCCCTCCCCCATCAGCCCCTGTGCATGGCTGTCAGGCTCCCCACCTACAAAGCAGCCGCCTCCTGGGTTGTGTCGAACCTGTTTTGGGGGGCTGCCCCTGCCCTGCTGGGTCGACAAACACCAGCTTCCCCATACTGCTCCAGGGTCCTCCCGCGGGCCACACCCACTCCGGAATGCCGTTGCTGCTTGCTGGCTTCCTGACAGTTGTGCTGAGCTGGAGTGTGCATGTTTGTGTACCCCTCCCAGAAGAGCCTCAGGGATCGTGCCTGGACAGTTTCTTGGTTTTGTGGAGAAAGTACAGGGACTGTTTTCACAGCCAAGCGATGGGGCTCCCCTAGGTTTCATCCTTCTTGTCAGGCTGAATGGAATCTATGTAACGAGAGCTGTGGGAATATGGGGTGGGGTGGGCCCTGGAGATGAGACCACATGTCAGAAATGTTCTGCTGAAATTCCACTTCTGGTCAAGACAGAGTAATGGGGAAGAGATTCACTGTCCCACTCGAGAACTTCCAAAGCACGAGGCAAAATATAAGAAGCAAGGGGTTGTCAAGACACTGGACACCCCTGGGAGTAGGGGAACGGAGGAGACTAGTCCTGCCGTGGCCCCATGGGCTTCCTTGAGAGGTTTCCAGACTCTAGTGCAGAGACGGAAACTAAGGCTCCTGGAGGATCCCGGAGTCCAGGAGAAGGGGCGAGAGAGGCTGGGGAGACCAAGGCAGCTAGAACCCTGAGGGCAGAGGACTCTGAGGGGCGAGAGAGACCCGGAGGTCTGCGGCGTGCCTGCCTCAAAGAAAGTGACCTTAGGTGGAGAAACAAACTTGCTCAAATCCAGGAATTAAAAAAAAGCTAAACCATCCCCAAAGATGAGAGTGAACCATCCCAGCCCTCACATAGGGCTGGGGATGCTGTTCATTTCCATTCAACATCCTGAACGAACGCATGTTCACAGGGTATCCACAGGGTATTCTCAGGAAGGTACTCTTCAGCCATGGGAAATAATTAGCCCTGGATGAAAGGCTGCTTAGCAAGTCACAGAAACAGGATCCAGAAGGATTCGACTGTTTCCAGGTCACTTGACTGACTCCCAGAACAAAGCTCAGAAAATTGATAGAAATTGCAAGCATGTAGCACACAGACAAGGCAACATGCATGATGCCTGTGCCGTCCAGTCAACGTCTGCCAAGCATGCAAACAGTCCCGAGTCCACGACGCACAATGAGGAGACTGCTTATTCCAAAGCAACCAAGAACTTGCACAGGTGTTAGATTTCACTGAAGAAAATACCAAAACTTATTATGACTGTATCCCCATAGGTTCAGAAGGTTAAGTAGAGAAATGGAAGATACAAAAACAGAACCAAATTGAACTTCCAGAGATGAGCACTGCCATGTGTGAGCAGAAAATTACACTGGGTAAGATTACCAGCAGGTTAAACAGTGCAGAAGAGAGAATAAGTAATTGACAATTTAGTAATAGAAACCATCCGAAATGAAGCACACAGAGAAAATAATCGAAACAATTAAAATAGTGCCAGTGAGTTATGGGATAATTTCAAGCAGCCTAATATACAGGTAGTCTAAGACCCTAAAAGAGGGAAGGGGAAGAAGAAATATTTGAAGTAATGGCCGAAACTTTTCCAAATATGATGAAAACTATAATCTCTCAGATCTAAGGAACTCAGTGACCTGGAAGTATAAGAGCAATAACAAGAAAAAAATGACACCAAAGCTCTTCATAATTAAATTGCTCAAAAATCTGGGGGATGCTCAGTGGTTGAGCGTCTGTCTCGCAATCAGGAGGTCTGGGGTTCAATTCCCAGCCCCGACTCATGCAAATCCATATGCTCAACTGCTGCACAACTGGTAACTGCAGGGACTGCCTGGTGGTGAAGGTTCTCGCCTCCCGTGCAGGTGCCCCCCCTGGTTCAGTTCCTGCCCTGCACGGCTCCACGTCCACCTGTGTGGAATGAATCCATGTCACAACTAATGATGTGCAACTATGGAGACTGCTCTGGGCCCTCCCTCCTTCTTTCTCTTTTTCTCTCTCACCTTCTCTCAAAAACAATAAAATAGGGGAAGCTGGGGTGGCTCAATGGGTTAAGCGTTCACTTTGCAGTGCCGGGAACCGGGGATCGAATCCCAGACCCGGCCCGAGCAGAACCATATGCTGAACTGGGAGCTCCCCCAGTTCAGTTCTCTCTCTGTCTCTGTATCTCTCTCTCTCTCTCTCTCTGTCAAAAATAAATTAATTAATTAAATATATTTTTAAAAATTACATTTAAAAAACAAATAAATCCTTAAAAAATATTTTAGTCAGAGGCAGAAATACATTTAGTATAGGAATAAAAATTAAAATGTGGATGCCAGGATAGCTCAGCGGTAGAGCATTTGCCTTGCAATCACGAGGTCCGGGGTTCAATTCCCAGCCCCGGCCCGTGCAAACCCATATGCTGAACTGTGGCGCAACGGGTAGACAATAGGATGGCATGGTGGCGAAGGTTCTCGCCTCCCATGTGGGAGGCCCCGGGTTCGGTTCCCACCTCGTGTCGCCCCACATTCACCTGTGTGGAATGAAACCATGTCACAACTAATGATGTACAACTATGGAGACTGCTCTGGGCCCTCCCCCTTCTGTCTTTCTTTCTCTCACCTTCTCTCAAACAATAAAATAAAAGCTTTAAAAATAAATAAAATAAATAAAACTGAATGCAGGATTCTTCCTAGAAACAATGCAAACAAGAAGACAATAGAGCAACAATCTTTAAAATATTGAAAGAAAAAAAAAAAAGACCTGTCAACTTTGAATACCTGGGGCATAAGGAAAATGGTGTGACAGAAATATGGATCTACACAAATGAAAGAATACCAAAAACGGTAACTGTGTGGGAAAATAGTCAAGCTTGTGTTTTTATTCTTTAAAAGACAGTTGACAGTTAACATAAAGGTTGGGAGTGGAGAAAGCAAGTATAATAGGAAAGGTTCTTATATTAGAAGTGAAGTGTTAGTTACTTGCAGGTGAGCTGTGGTAAGTTAATGATAAATCCTAGACACTTTAAACAATGACTAAAAAGCAAAACTCAGAATCATAAAAATCATAATTAGTTCCAATAATGCAGAAAAAAGAAGAGGAAGAGAACTAAGACCCATTGAACCAAATAGTAAGGTGGTAGGCTTACACTTAAGTAAAAATCAACAATCATGTTAAATGTGAATTGTCTATACACCCTCTTTCATAGTCTAGTAAGATTCGGGGTTGCTTACAACAATGTACCCCAAGAATAAGGACACAAACAAGTTAAAAGGACAGAAAAAGATATACGATGCTAACATTAATCAAAAGCAAGTTCAAGTGGCTCTATTAATACCAGGCAAGTAGAATTCAGAGCAAAGGCTATCAGCAGGGCTAAAAGCAGAGTTCATTTTATAATGGTAATGGAGTCATTGATCAAGAGAACATAACAATCTCACATGTTTATACCTCTAATAACAGCTTCAAAACACACAAAATAAAGGCTAAGAGGACTACAAGGGGAGATGGCCAAGCCTGAAATTATAGCTGGATATTTTCACATTCTCTTTTCAGTAATTGATAGAACCAGTGGGCAGACAATCAGTACAGATATAATGGACCTGAACTGAATGGCACTATCAGCCAACTTGACATAACTGACATTTATAGAACACTCCACCCAACAACTGCAGACACACATTCCTTTCGGGTGTATGTGGAACATTTATAAAGATAGATCACATCCCAGGCCATAAAACAAGTATCTATATATCTAAAAGGATGCAAGCCATACAAAGTATACTCCCTGCCCACAGCAGAATTAAATTAGAAGTCAATAAGATCTCTGGGACATTCCCAAGCACTTAGAAACCAAACAACACATTTTGAAATAACTCATGGGTCAAAGAGAAATAAAAAAGGGAAAGTACTGTAGAAAGTCTTTTGACAGGAATTTATAGTACCAAATGCCTGTATTAAAAAAGAAGTTCTAAAATCAATGACCTTCATTTCCAAATTAACAAACTAGAAAATGAACAGTGAATTGAACTTACAGTAAGCAGAAAAGAGAAAATAATTAAGATAAAAAAAGAAATAAATGAAACCAAAAGTTGATTCTCTGAAAGATCAAGAAAATTGATACAACATTAGCCAGGCTGACCATGTCAAAAAAGAGAGAAAATATCAGGAATGAGAGAAGTGACATGAGGGGAACTTGTCTTACCTGATATCAGAGCATACTTTTACACTACCATAAATTGATAGGGTAACAATATGGAAATAGACAAATAGATCAACAGAACGAAATAGGAAACCTAGAAAAAGATTCAAACATGCAGTAGATGTTCATACATGACCTAAGTAGCATTTCAATTTAGTGGGAAAATGATAGAATAATTAAAAAATGATGCCCAGCAAGAAAGACACAGCTCCTGCCTTCACAGAGCTGTGTACATCTGCAGGTAGCAGCAGGGCACTAATAAAATGTTGTGAACGACTGTTAGGCATCTAAATTCTGCAACTTACATGATATGGAAAAATTCTTTGTAAAATTAAGCTATGAAAGTTCATTGAAAAAGAAATTGATAATGTAATTAGCTGCATATACAGGGTCCGGCAGATGGAACGCCATAACGTCGTAAGCCTTGCTTCGTCTGGACAGCAAGTTGAACATTTCACCTAAAATATCATATAGTGTGCTTGAGTGTGATGTTGGTATGTTACAGAATTACATGCTTATAATTTTTTTTAAAGGTTTATTTTATTGTTTTTGACAGAGAGAGACAGAGAGAAGGGAGAGGGCACAGAGCAGTCTCCATAGTTGTACATCATCAGTTCTCAACATGGTATCATTCCACACAGGTGGGGGGGGGCATGCATGGCAGGAGCTGGGCTGGGGGCCTCCCACACAGGAGGCACACCCCCTTGAGCCAGGGGCCAAACCAGGGCCAGGAACTGAACTGGGGGCCTCCCACCTGGGAAGCACACCCCAGTTCAGCATAAGGGTCCGCACGGGCCAGGGCGGGGATTTGATCCTCGGTCCCCGGGATGCAAAGCAAGTGCTTAACCCACTGAGCCGTTCCGGCTTCCCCACATGCTTATGATTTTATAATGAAAAATTTGGTCAGGATTACCAGTTCACAAAAAAGGGCGTTACTTCTGCTGGGTGTCACTTCTGCTGGACCCTGGATATTAAAGAAATAGAATGTACAGTTAAAAATGTTGCTATAGAGAAAACCCTAGGCCCAGAAGATTTCACCAGAGAACACCACCGAACATTTAGGAAGAAATCATACAAATTCTTCACAAACTCCTTAGAGAATTGAAGAGGAAGAACTAACTACATGCTAACTTATTCTATGAGGCCAGCATTAACCTGATATGAGAACCAGATAAAGGTATTACAAGAAAGGAAACTAGGGGAGGATGCTGGGAGAGGAGGGATGGGAAGCCAAATATGTGGTGATGGGAAGAAAACTGACTCGGTGGTGAACTCATAATGTAACACTTAGACAAAGTACTATAGAATTGTACACCTGGAGCCTGAGTAATTTTTACTAACCAATGTCATCCCAACTAATTTAACAATTAGAAAGAAAAGACAGAAGCAATTCTTAGGTAAAAATATTTAAACTAATGAATAAAAATATTCTTTTGGGGACATAAAATTAAAAAATGTTAGTGCCACTATAAAATTAAACAGCATACCACATTGGGAATAACAATATTTATGATAAACAAAGGGTTAACATTATATTAATCTCAACACAGAAAAACAAAACGAAAACTGTATACCTATACTCTTCATTAAAGCAGATGCAAAAATCTTCAGCAAAATATTAGGAAATTGAATCAAACAATAAATATATTAAAAAAAATATGACCAAATGGAGTTTATTCTAGGAATGCAAGATTGGCTTAACAGTTGAAAATGAATCAATGTAATTCACCATATTAATTTACTAAAAAAGAAAAACCATAAGGACATTTTAATAGACACAGAAAATGCATTTAATTAAATTTAACTTCCATTTGTCATTTAAAAAAAAAACAAAAACAACTCACAGCATCTAGAAAAAGAACTTCCTCCATGTGACAAAGAGCATCTATAAAAATCCTATAGTTAATATCTTATTTAATGGTGGCAGACTGGATGCTTACCCCCCGAGAACAATAAGACTAGGAGGTCTGTTCTCACCATTTATATTCAACACCATTCTGGGGTTCTAGTCTGTCTGCTAGCCTCTCTATTTCAAAAGAAGAAAAGGAAACAAAAAAGAAACAAAAAAAGGCATTCTGATTGGAAATAAAGAAGTAACACCGTCTTTATTTGCAGATGGCATGATCATATACGAGTGTGTTAGAAACCTCCTGGTATTTAATACAGTAAAGCTACTAGAATTAATGAGTGAGTTTAGCAAGACTGCAGATTATAAGATCAATATAAAAAACTCAATTGTTTTTCTATTCACAAGCAACAAATAACCAGAAGTTAAACTTAAAAGGCCATTTACAATACTATAAAAATATATTAAATATTTATGGATAAATTTGACAAAAGATGCAAAAGACATGTGTAATGAACACTACAAAGCTGTTGAAAGAAATTAAAGATGTAAATAAATGGACATACCTTGATCATGGGTGGGAAGACTCTATGTTAAGATGTCATTCCTCCCTAAATTAATCAATAAATAAATACCATCTCAATCAAAATCTCAACAGGATTTAAAAAATAGTAATTGGTAACTAAGCTGGCTCTATAATCCATGTGGTAATGTAAGACCTAGGCTAGCCAAAGCTACTCTGAAAACCAAGCATAAAGTCCAAAGGCTAACAGGTCCTGATTTCATGGCTCGTAATGAAGCTACAAAGTCTGACAATTACATTTGTGAACTCGCCACCACGCGCATACATTGGCAGCACTGTACGAACAACTTGGTAAGGTTTCATAGCCTTTGTATATCAGTGTCTCACAGCTGTGTTTGTGTCAGCGTGTGGCAGTGTCTTGCTGAATGGCGTTCATCATAGCTGTGGTATGTTTTTGTGTGTCATTGAGAGAATTGTCAGAGCTTCAGGGGTGGTAAACCTTTTGGCGATTGAATGCCAAAGTTTATTAAATAAGAGTATACTCGCTCGACTCGCGTGCCAACCTATCAAGTGAGATAGAAGTATCGATTATTTTTATGTCTATAAGAGCATAAACAATAATTTTTTAAATGGTATTCACAGCTCCGCGTGCCGAAATGATTGCTCCGCATGCCACTATGGGCACGCGTGCCAAAGGTTCGCCACCCCCGAATTAGAACAATGAACAAACATCAAATTTCTTGTTAAACTTGGCAGGAATGGAAGTGAAATCAGGGACATGTTAGTCCAAGTTTATGGGGATAATGCCCTGAAGAAAATGGCAGTGTGCAAATGGATTAAAGTTCTTTTATGGGAAGAGAGAAGGTATCACTGATAAAGAGAGGTATGAGTGGCCAGTAACAAGCAGAACTGACAAAAACATTGCAAAAATTCACCAAACTGTGTGCTGAAATTATCAGCTGACTGTGAGAAGCGTAGCAGACCAAGTAAACATAGATAAACAGGAAAATTTCACTGAAAACCTTGGCATGAGAAAGGTGTGTGCAAAAATGGCCCCAAAGGAGCTCACTCACCATTGAACAGACAAGGAAAGGAGAGTCAAAGTTTGCCAAGACCTTATGCAGAGGCAAGATGATGTTTTGGGTCGTGTTATCACTGGTGATGAGACATGGGTGTGCCAATACAACCCTGAAACAAAGCATCAAAGTGCACAATGGAAGTCAGCCAATTCTTCACAAGCAAAAATGTTCCATTGGTCCAAATCAAGAGTCAAAAAAATGTTGCTCACCTTTTTTTAAATCAGAGGGATTGTTCATTATGAATTTGTACCAACTGGACAAACAATCAACCAAGTTGACTATTTGGAAGTGCTGAAAAGGCTACAGGGAAAAGAGAGACAAAAATGACCTGAACTTTTCCCCAACAACTCATGGCTCTTGCATCACAACAATGCACCAGCTCACAAGGCACTGTCTGTGAGGCAGTTTTTAGCCAATAAACAAATAACTGTATTGGAAACCCCTACATACTCACCTGATCTGGCCCCCAATGACATTTTTCTTTACCTGAAGATAAAGAAAATATTGAAAGGAAGACATTTGGATGACATTCAGGACATCAAGGGTAACACAATGATGGCTCTGATGGCCATTCCAGAAAAAGAGTTCCAGAATTGCTTTGAAGGGTGGACTAGGAGCTGACGTTGGTGCATAGTTTCCCAAGGGAAATACTTTGAAGGTGACCATAGTGACATTCAGCGATGAGATATGTAGCACTCTTTAAGGACCAGTTCTCGAACTTAATTGTCAAATTTCCTAAATTGCCATTGGTAAAAAGACAGATAAAATAGATCAATGGAACAGAATAGAAAATTCAGAAACACACCACAGATACATATATGGAGCCCTGATTTTTGACAAAAGCACAAAGGTAATTCAGTGAAGAAAGGATGGTCTTTTCAACAAATGGTGCTGGACAAGTCAGAAATCCATCCTCACAAAATGAACTCTCATTCATACTGCACAACAAATATCAAATGCATCAGAGACCCAAATATAAAACCTGAAACTATAAAACTTCTAAAAGAACAGATAGGAAAATAATCTTTATGAGCTTGGTCTAAGATTATTTTAATTAAGATGCCATTAAGGAACAAATTGATAAACTAGACTTCAACAAAATTACTCTCTTCCAAACGCTTTTAAGCCACATACTGGAAGAAAATATTTGTCAAGCACGCATTCGAAAAAGAACTTGCTTCTGGAATACAGAAAGATTCTCAAAGCCTAATAATAAGAAAACATACAACTCAATTAAAAGTGGGCAAAATGTTAGAACATACACTTCACCACAGAAGACATATGGATGGCAACTAAAGATACAAAAACCTGTTTGATGTCATTGTTTCTTAGGAAAATGACATTGAAAACTATGATGAGCCGCTCCCGCAGGACAACTGAAGTGGTGAGAACTATAAAGACTGACAATGTCAAGTTTGAGTGAGAGCCAGCCAACTCACCAGCTTCCCCAGAGCCCTGGGGATGAAAGAGGAGCAGGAAGTTGGATCTAGGGGAGTCTGGGGGCCGTTCCTGCCCTCTCTGGGTGGAGACCAGGAGGCAGTGGGTCTTAGATAAGGGTGAGGGAGAGACAGAGGGAGAGGGAGAAATGAGCCTAGAGAGGAAGGAGAAATAAAGATGAGTTTTCTAGGGCTATTCTAGCCCCAGACACCTGACTTAGAAGGGAACAGGCCTGTACACCCCCAGGCCTAATGTCTTTGTTCACCAGCATGGTCTCCCCTGGCATAGCTGCCCATCACCTCCTCCTTTGCTCAAAGGGACCCTGCAGGCCTGGTCCCTGGACACTGAAGCAGAAGCTTGCACCCCAGGGGACCGGTCCTCTTATTCCCAGACACAGGAGCCCCATCAAGTATTCGTGCCTGTCTTTGCATTCCTAGAAAGAGGAAGGGACTGTGAACTGGCATGGGGAGGAAGTGGCATCTTCTGAAGCCAGCTGTATCCCTCCTCTCCCCAGAATTTTGGGGTTCCCCTTCTACCCCAAGCTCTATGGAAATCTACCTTCCCCTCAGGCAAGCTGATTTGGGACAGATAACTGCCTTCCCAAGGCACAATGGGGACTCCTGTACCAGCCAGCATTCTCCATGTTCTCCTCTCAAGCCCCAAGGAAACCCCTAAATTGTGTTAAAGAGTGGGAGGGGCACCCTAAAACTGAGTGTGTCCCCTGGCCCTTCAGTGGGTACATGGACCTCTATGGAGAAGCTCTTCCCTCCAAGACCGCCTTCCCACTTGCGTCACATCCAGGTCCCCTAAACCCTGCTTGAACCAGGGCTGCCCCTGGGTCCTGTGGGGGAAGGAGTCTAGGAGGGGGCTGAGAGATGTCACTTTTCATGGTCACACACTGTTGCACTCTTTTGCTTTTGTGTTGTTTTTGTCTTTTTTTTTTTTTTTTTTAACAAGAACTAAGAATTATTTCTGTAATTGTCTTAAAGGTTAAAATATTATGACAGCTCCCTGATTGGGCTGCTGGGAGAATTAAATGAGACGAGGCTCCAGGGACCGTCAGTATGGCTCTCGGGTGCATTGTGACTGCAAAGAAAAAGGATGGCCCTTCTGCTACCAAGCTCCTGGGCCTCAATCGTCCACAGGGAGCTGTTTGGTCCCCTAAGCTTGTCACTCATCAAATCCTGGCTACTGGCATCCTCCACATGACAGATTCTTTTACAGGGGTCTCCTGGGAGGCCTCACATCTTAATGTCACATTTAAGGCTTTGAGTGAATTTTTAAGTCGTGAAGAAGTTAGAGGGGCAGTTCTCAGTACAGGATTCTACACTGTAGACTTGCCATGCTCCCAGTTCCAACCTGACCTTGTACCCCCCTCCCAAGCCTACTACCCCAGCAGAAGTCTCAATAGAAGTGTCAGACTGCTCCCCACCACAGCCCTCCCCAGTCTTTGTCTCTAGGGTTCTGTGCAGGGGTGTGGTTCTGTGTCCCCAACTTTGCTCTCTCAGCAGCTCACTGGCCTGGGACAGACACAGCCGTGGCAAGGCCAGTGCAGGAAGTCAAGCACCTTGGCTTTTTCTAGTTCAGGCATCTATGAGGCTGGAGAACAAAAAGCACACCTCCAGGGACTGTTGTGAAGGTTCAGTGAAATAAATGCCATGTAAAGATGCCTGAGATCACACAAAATTGAAGAGCAGACAGTTGCTAGCTGCCTACGGTCTCTCAGGGCCCTCCTCCGGTGGTGGTGGATGGTGGTGGCCCTAGAACCCAGGAGGCAGCCAGGAAGCTGCTCAGCTCTCCAGCCTAGAGATCTATGGGATTGGGGGTGAGGGTCTACCAGCTTGGGCGAGGGGTGGTGGCTTAGCCCAGGAAGTGAATGGAAGCAACTGCCCCCAGGAGAGGGTGTTCTTTGGTCTAAACTTTAGACCAAAGGGGTCTCCAATCTACTGCCTGCGGGCCGGATGCGGCCCACGAGGCCCTTTCATCTAGCCCGTGGAGACCGTTTTATCTACGGAAAAAAATTACGAAAATTTACATGTATCCTGCCAAGATCAGCCGATTCTTTTTTATTTGGACCTCCAGTGTGTAGTCGGCCCCCAAACTACTGTTTGATAGGTAATGCGGCCCACGGGCTGAAAAGTTTGGAGACCCCTGGACTCTAAAGGACTATTCCCAGCTGTTCCTTTAAGAAGGGAAGAACTCACGAGCACTCACTGTAACTTCAGACAAACAGAATTCACATTTCCTGCCCCCCCTACCTCGTCGAGCTAGTTTGAACACGTTTGATGAGGAGGGCTTTGGGGAGGTTGGGGGAGGGTAGGACTGGAAGCCTGCAGTGCCCCGGACACTGGGGAACTGGGCCGTGGCTGCCCTCCAGGGCCACTTGGGTGTTCTCTGCCTCCCACACTTCCCCTTTGAGCAGAGGAGGTCTTGATGCCCAAATGCCTAGTAGGGCTGCCTGGTCCTGGTGGCACAAGGAGTAACATGCACTAAAGAGCCCAGACCCCAAATTGTTAGGGAGATTGTGAGAAGCGATCCAACCTGGGGGTGCCGATGGTTGCCGCGTACCATGCCGCGGTGCGCCACGTGTGGTGTGGCATTGTGATCCCACCACTGTCCTTGGTGCCGCGATGCGCCGTGCGTCGTGTGGCATCATGGTCCCACACTACCGTCCTTGGTGCCACAGTTGCCTGGCTCCCCATCTCTGGCTGTGCGCTGGTACCCTCCTGTGCTTGTCCCAGGGCGGCACTGTGACCTTGAATTGTGACTCAGGTGCCGTAGTTCACCGCACAGAACTCTGAGCCCCCTCCAACCCAGCCACTGCTCTGTGAGCCATTCACTTGCTAAAAGGCTGGGGGTGGGGCTTGGGAATGGCTGCAGGCCTGCGGGCCTGAAACTATCCCTGGGAGAACCTGGCTGGGACCTCTGCTGGTTTCCCCAGTTTTATAGTCCAGCCCCCCACCCCCACCCTCAAGTACTAGAATCAGGGGTGTCCAACCTTTTGGTTTTCGTGGGCCCCATTGGAAGGTCTTGGGCCACACATATAATACACTCACACTAATGATAGCTGATGAGCTAAATAGAAAATGGCAAAAAAATTTCTTAAAGTTTTAAGAAAGTTTACAAATTTATGTTGGGCTGCATTCAAAGCCGTCCTGAGCCGCATGCGGCCTGCGGGTTGGACCAGCTTGCACTAGTGGACCAATTTGGAGTTCTGCAGAACTGGAGACTAGAAGATCCATTTTCTAGGTCTTTTGTGTTCAGTAAATACCATGGCCCAATGAAGAACTATATATGGTAAGACTGCCCAGGGGCCCGACCCTCTTAGGAGCCCCAAATCTGATAGTGGGATGTAGAAGGGGATACCACACAAGCCTCTTCCCAGGTGTGAGGAAAGGATAATTTAGCCAGAATGATTTAGCCAGTGTTACTGCAGAAATCTGTGGACACCATTCTGCAGATACCCATCAGGGAGAGTGTAAGATGTGTACGTGCTGGTTTCTAGGCTGAATGTTGTAAATTTCAACCTTGAATGGCCCTTTCAGCCTGCCTGGAGAGCCTTTGCCGCTTTAAGGGAAGGCCCTCTGGGGTGAGAAAAGACCAAAGCTCCACAGGAATTACCATATTCCGTATTACCACACTGCCTTCCCGCTGCTTTGTAAATGGTTGCCTGCACTGGGAGGGGCAGAGCACCTCCAAACACTGAGAACAAACCCACCCCTTGGTCAAAAAGCACAACTTTTCTTTTTTTTTTTAAAGTCCCAGGGACTATAGAATTGAGCTTTGGGATTCCCAACAAGGTTTGGCACACCTGCAGGGTCCCCCCAGGACCACTGAAACCAGGTGCAGGATGCGGCTGCTGGGAGCTAGAAAGTAAAAAGGACTTACGTGCCTCAGGCCCTTAACAGATTGCAACATTCGCCGTGTGTGAGAGGTGACTTCCCATGGCCCGAGGTTCACCAGTGACCGCTGAACGCTGGTGGCCCATGGTTCACTGGTGTCTTGCGGTATGCCAGTGGTCCGCGGTACACCGGTGACCCACGGTACACCAGTGACCCGTGGTATGCCGATGACCCACGGTGCACCGGTGACCCACGGTTCGCCGGTGGCCCGCGGTACGCCCGTGACCCATGGTTCGCCAGTGGCCCGCGGCTTGCCGGTGGCCCGCGGTACGCTGGTGGCCCGCGGTTTGCCGGTGACCCGCGGTATGCCGGTGGCCCGCAGTTCACTGGTGACCCATGGTACGCCGGTGGCCCGTGGTACACTGGTGGCCCGCGGTATGCTGGTGGCCCACTGTTTGCCAGTGGCCCGCCGTTTATAGCACCCAGCACTGTAATCCTGCACATATGCTGAGGTTCACCGCACTTCCTCATTTCCCTGCTCCACCCCTGCCAGACTGTGGTTTGTGCCCACAGTTCACCATGATTTCCTGGGTTTCACTGGCAAATCTCTGATCCTTGGAGGGGTGTGCAACCATTCTCTAAGTCTGGGGTAGCAGTTTGCAACTGCACAAAAATGTCTGGGGTTTGCTCCGTGCGTTTCCCGCCTGTGGTGAGGGAGCAAGAATAGTAACTACAGTGCCTCCCCAGGATGACTTTGGTAAATTTCATCTTTAAGGCAGTTCCTTAAAGCCTGTTGGTGATGCTCTGTTTCTTTAAGAAGAGAAAACTCAAAAGCCATCTGAATTCCAGAGGAGGCCCCGCATTCCCCTTACTGTTTTGCAAATGACTCTCTGCCTGAGGCAGATCCGCCCTAAAAGTGAGACCTTTGAGTTCTAGGGTCCAGGGAATTGAGTTTGGAGTCTCTGGGGAGGTTTAGCACTACAGCTTCCCCCAAGACCATGAGCTGCTTTTAGGGCAACAAGAGCACACAGCCCGTGGCTGGGCTGGGGTTCGCCCGTTGCCCGCGGTCCGCAGGTGGCCCGCGGTTCGTGGTCCCATCATCCTGCAGCATGGTGATTGTGACATTGGGCCTGATTGAGCCCTGGCTGCCCACCCCTTCTTTGCTTGAAGGCAATTCTCTGAGGCACAATTCACCATGATTCACCCCGTGCAGCCCCGTTTGTGACTTTGTGGCTCTTCCGTGATTCTCAGATCCGCAGGTTCTCAGTGCAAGGCGTTTGCACACAATCACACCAACCCAGTGGTGCTTGGGTAGCTGTTTACTCCTGGAGCATTTGCTGGAATTATGCAGTGGAAATCGCTCCAGACCTTTGTCCCAATTTAGGAAAATTGTTCAGTTGGCTTGGGGGAACACCCCCAACTCCCATTTTTCTGAGAGCCCATCTATATTCCCAGTTCTCTCCCCTTATAGTTTGTATGGTTCTGGCACCTGGCCGGTGAGTGAGAGGGGCCAGTTTGGGATTCTTTGAACCTGGAGGACAGAAGACCCCTTTCCTAGCATTGCTGTGTTAAATAAGTGAAGCGAATCCCGTGGTATCATTCCTCACAATTGTATGAGTGTGCTAGAACTGCTCCTCAGGAACCACGATACCCCTATATGCTGGCTTCTCCCTACATCTGGGAAGAATCGTGCAACCAGAATGGCTTTGTTGGGGTTGCTCCTAAACATCTTTGTGTCTGCTCTGTGGCTCTCCTGAGGGAGGGGAAAAGTGAGGGGAAGGGCTGGTCTCCCCACCGAGATGAACTCTAATTTTTGTCCTCAGAGCTATTCCTCACAGCCGGCCTGGGAATGGCCTGTTCCTTTAAGAAGAGGAAGGCTGGCTAGACTCAGCTCCCCAACTCCAGGGGTGGGGCTGCCCCCCACCTGGCCCTGCAGTTTTGCAAATGGCTTTCCCACTGGGTGCTGGCCTGATCTGTTATTGAGAAAGCAAGGTCCTTATGACTTTGATTAAATTTAGCTTTAAATCATAGCTAAATCGCTCATACACACATGCACGCATGCACGCACGCACACCAGAGCTAGCCTTTTCCCTGGATAACTGGTAACCCTGAGGCCTCATAAGACAGCAGATCACATGGTTCGGACCTCTGTCAGCCTAAAGATAACATCTTGATCTAAATTATGTTTTAGCTCCTGAACTTTAAGGTGGAATGACCCCCTGGCTATTTTCCCATGAGACCAGACAGAGGGACGCCAGAGCAGACCTAAGAATTGTCCTCAAGACCCAAAGAAATGATTTATTACTCTTACTTCACCTCTGACCAATCAAGTCCCAGCACCACCTTGAACCCTCCAACCTACGGTGTCTTGTGATTTTGCCCTATAGAGTTTGTAACCTGCGCGCCACCAGGGAGTCCGGGCTATTTAGCATTAGCTTCCTATTCTCTAGGGCTGTGCCACTCACAATAAAACAACCAATGTTTCTCCATCGCAGTTCTCAGCATTTTAGTGTCTGACTCTGCTCCCCTGGTGGACCAACTCTGTGTTTGACAACAGTCCCAGAATGAGATGTGTGATACCATATTTGTTTAGGCCTGGGGTCCAAGTTACTGAATTTTGGGGTCTGTGGAGGTTTGGGACCTGTAGCTCCATCCTCTGAGTAAGAAGGGCACAGCCCTATTGTGCTGACGGTGGGCTCTGTGAGGGCAGCTTGGGAGTCAGAGCAAGTTTATACCCCAGACTCAAATCAGAGACTGCCAGGTGTGTGTGAATCTGGGAGATGAACATGCAATTGCCAGGCTAGGGTTTTCCAGTTGCCCGCAGTCCACCAGTCACCCGCAGCCTGCCAGTTACCTGCAGCCCGCCACTTGCCCGTGGTCCACCACTTGCCCGCGGTCCGCCAGTTGTTCGTGGCCCACCAGTTGCCCGCTGTCCGCCAGTTGCCCGCGGTCAGCCACTTGCTCGCGGTTTGCCAGTTGCCCGCGGTTGGCTGGGCTGTAATCCTGTAGCACTGTAATTGACCACACTAATCTGCCCTAACCCCAGATTCCTGGATGCGGTTCTCTGCAGCACAGTTCACTATGATTCACCACAATTCGCCATGGTTTGTGATTTCATGGGTCTCCACGATTCTCAGTTTCGAGGGTTATCTGCGGATCTACGGTCCTCAGGCCACTTGGTGCAAGACTCAAGAATTTGCTGAAAGGCTGCAGCAAAATTGCTTCAGGCCCTTGTTCGGCACCTCCCCCATCTGGAACTCTGAATTTCAAGAGGAATTGATACTTGACTCTTAGTCGACCCTCCCCCAAGGCTCTGGGTTACCAGTGAATCACCAGCTCAAGGTGGGGGATGGTGGAGTCAGATGGTGGCTCAGCCTCCTCTCCCCTTCTCTGGCTGACTTCAGCCCTCGCTGGACATAAGCACAAGTCTGAGCTGTGTCATGTGCCCCAGCCAGCCTCACTGTCACCCTAATACACATGAGCAGGCACACACGAGAGCACACACACACACACACACACACAAGTACGCACACACTTCTGTCTGGGACAGCTCCATCCCCGTGAGATGGATCTTGACTGTTTCTAGACCCCATGCTGCAGGGACTCAAGCCCCTGTGTTCTTGTCAGGTGCAATTCATGTTCTCCAGCACTGAGCAGAGCCACCCTGGGTCCTGCTTGTCCCGAAGGGAAGGCAACAAGCTGTAGGGGACAGAGGAGCTGGTAAGAGGGAGACTGGGGTTCATTGAGAGGAGAATCTGTCCTCCCCCCCCAAAAAAAATCACTTGCCCTACTAAGATGAAGCTGTTGTGGGATTGTATCTCTTCCAATGGAGCAGCTATACCCTGAAAAATCCTCTGCCCCTGACTTGCCCCACCCTCTGGGGCTCTGCTGTCTCAGTTGTGACCCAGTTTGACAAACCTCTTGTCCTAAAGTGCAAAGCAAGCAGAGGATGTGCCCTAGGCAGTCCCGTGGTGCCCTTTTCCTGTGGTCCTTTGTTTACTGACCTGTTGTCAACGATTCCAGGAGAGGCCCTTCTGCAGGACCCAGCACGGTGGCCCTGACCTTCTCACACAATTCCCAGGCCTGGCTGCCGGGCTCCCTGTACCCCATTTCTCAAGCCAGCAACTCCCTGGGGAAGTGAGGAGACCGGCCTGGCTGTCTGCAGACAAGCCCTCATCTTAGCGCTGCCAGGCCGGAGTTGGGGATTGTGGCAAGGGCTCTGGGCCTCTGGGCACCCCACCGAGGAGTCTGGAAGAGTGAAGAATGGAAGCTCTGTTGGCAGGATTTGGGGGTAAAAACGAGAGCAACACCATACCGCGATCATCAAAGTCACGATACATTGTAAGAGGAGATCTGAAGTGGTCCCCTGGGCACCCCCGAAGAGTCCCCTTCTTGGGGTGTCCTTCCCAGGCCCCAGGAGGCAGCATGGGACCTGCATAGTTCACAGGCTCTATGGGCTCCTCCCAGCCTGGAGCGCGGGGTGTTGTGACTTAGCGCCGAATGAACAGGATGAACCCTTAGCCCCCAGGGTAGGGGGTCTTTAGTCCAGGTTGTTTTCCACTGGGCTGCCTCTGTTCCTTTAAGAAGAGAAAGAACCCTTCAGCCTAGAGTTTTCAGGGCCCCAGCCTGGTCTTGCTAGTTTGCAAAAGACTGTGTCTGCACTGGGGGAGGGGTGAGGCGGCAGGCTGCCCTTCCCCCTCTCCTGCGGAGCTCAGGGATCTGCGAGTCTCAGAGGAGGCGTGCCGTCTGCAGGCTCACCCGAGACCACCCGAAGGCTCTTGAGTGCTTCTTGCTGACTGTGCTCATCCTTTGAGCGAATGGAAAGGGGACTTTGGGACATGCAAATGTGTGCCTGGCCATCTTGGCAGCCTTGAACGTGGGATAGTTTGAATGGTCTAGCCCTCAAATCAGTGATTTGCAGGCCTGGGGATTGGGGCCTTGGCTGGGGCTCCACGGCTTGCTGCTCTTTGGCCCTGCAGCAGGATTCACACTCATCACCCGGGGTCCCACGGGCGGTGTGGGGACACCTGCTGCACTTGCCCTGGGGCTCTGTGTGAACCACAATGACTGACACGGGCGCAGCGTGGACGACCACCGGGATCGTGGGGACTGTGCTTCCCTGCGACACCCCGCGATGTGACATGCACCTCACAGCAGCTCCTCCTGGTATTTGAAGAATTGGGGTGGGAGCTGCCACAGGCCTTTCTCGAAAGGTAGGGAAACAGAGGGGCCTCTCTGAATGGTCAACTCAAACTGATTCTTGCACGAAGCTCCCTACACCCCAGTGCCGGCCCTGCACAGCAACACCTGCCCCACCCCTTGCCAAGTCAGGGAGCCCTATGGGCTTATTCCATCTGGAAGGGGACACACAAATAGGTCTCCAGCTGGAAAGTTGTGCCCCGAGGAGCATTCCCCAACCTCCTTTGGGGTCTCTGGCATCCATGTGGCCAAGGATTCTGTTCGGGATTCCTGAACCTTTGCTTGTAGCCCCAGTGGGCGAGGAAGATGGGTAACATGTGACTAGCACAACAGGGAGAAGTGGTTCCTGGCCAAGACCCCAGGCCAGCTTTTCCCACGCTGTAGCTCCGTGTCTCGGTTTCCTAGTCGGTAAACAGGTGTGATTAAAGTAGACACTTTCTGAGTGAAGATTCATCGGCACAAAAAGCCCCTAGGCCTCTGCCTGGCACATAGTAGGCTCACAGTGTTGTTTTCAGTTTGCCGACCAACAGGGCACCCTGGCAGTCGCCGGCCTCGCACTGCAGTCTGCCGAAGTCGTTTCTGGAGGAAATGGCTGGGCTGGGACTCCGGTGCGTGTAAATGTTTGTTCTGTGCTGCCAGAATGCCCTCCCATTTAGACTGCAGGCCAGCAGACAGTGGGTGAGACAGCCTGCGTGGGGTGGGCTGGGGGCGGCATTTTTATGGCAAATCTTCCCATAGTGTCATAAAGGAATGCAGATCTTAAAAAAACAGCACAAGTCCCACAGGGAGATTGTGGTGGGTGGGGGTCCACATGGAGCATTGCTGTTTACTTTCTGCAGGACCCCCTGTGGGGTGATGCTGGCTGCAGGTTGGGGTGACAGATAGTCACAAAGCTGAGTGACGGTCTAAAGCAAAGACAGCCAGAGCTTGAGCTTGCTGGGGGGCCACCGGCTCTGGGCTGGTAGTGGGAGGGACGAGAGGGCAAGGTCTTCACTTTACTGAGAGGAAAAATCTGGGTTCCAGTGTGAAACCCTGGTTTAGGGGCACAAAAAAAGCACTGCATCTGTGCTTTGCTTAGCAGGGACAGCCCCTTGGGGGGGCACTGGGGGGTCTGATCCCAGGTCCCTGGTTCCGAGACCCTCTCAGTTTGACCCCAGGGGCCCCGGCTCAGGTGCTCACATTCTTCCTGGTTTGCTTCTGCCTCACGTTTCCCCCACACTGGTGTTCAAAATGCAGGCACAGTGTTGCCTTTAACACATGGGAACCGGGCAGCTTCTGCAAAGAGCCCCCCCACCCCCCACCCCTGTCCTTGAGAGGAGGGTGGCCCAGGGCGGTTGCAGTGTGAGGCGTCTCCTGTCTACGGGTCCAACACAGACCCGCACACACTTCTTGGGCGGGAGGAGCAGCGTCTTTCGAGCTGCCTTCCTGTACCCTCACTCAGGCTCTTGATTCCCAACAACCTCAGAGATATAGATGACAAAGTGGTGGTCACTGAAGGGGGTGGGGGGTGGGGGAGGGCAGATTGGGAAAAGGGGGTCCAATACGGTCAGGGAAGGGAACAAGACTTTGGGTGGTAAGCACACAACAGAGTATATGGAAGTTGAATTATAATGTTGTGTGCCTGAAATTTATATAATGTTGTTAACCAATGTTACCCCACATAAAATGAACAAATACGTAAATACATAAATGCAATCTTAAGAAGAACGTGCCAGGGCTCTGGGGAGGCCAGCCTATGTTGCCCACAGCGTGTCCCCTGGGTTCCTGGGTATCTGTTCTGTCTTCTGCTCTATTCATTTGAGGATTTTTTATAGCTGTGGCTCTCCAGTGAGCCCTACATTAGGTACTAAACGAACCCAATAAGGATATGTTTTACTCTGAGACTGCAGTGGTTGGTTGGGATGCTGGAAACCAAAGGGGCTTCTCTTAGGTGTTGCAGCCTGACCTCTGGCCCCATATTGGTCCACGTTTCTTCAGCTGTGGTACTTCCCACATGGTCTGGGCAGCGTGTCCCTCAGACCAGGTCCTGGGACGGAGCCTTTCTGTTCCACGTGGACACTTTTGCTCGTGGAAACCGCTCCCAGAGAGGGAGCTTGGAGTGGGCTCACTGTCTCCTCCTCTCTTCCTCCCACGCCCACCCTCTCTGGGCTTCCTTTCCAGCCTGGGGGAGAGCGGGTGGTGGGGGGAAGCAGGGGAATGGGGGGTGGGGGGGAGAGGCAGCTTCTATGTGGCCTCCAGCCACTTCCTGACCACCCCCTCCTCAGCTCAGTTCCATTCAGGTTTCTCCAAATTAGGGCCCTGATTCGGGCTGCGGAAACCAGCCACAGGTCCCTGTCTGGGTCCGGGCTGGCTGCTCAGGACGTGTGTGAGGGACCCTGCAAACCCCCAAAGCAGAAGGCCAGATCCACACTGAAACCTTTCAGGGGCAGCTCCGGCTGGGCAGCCAGACAGTTTTGCTTGGATCTCTGGGGCGGCCACGTGGCCATATGTTCAGCTCTGAGATGTCTGCTCCGAGCCAGCCAGAAAGTGACTTACAGCCCAAGGCAGGATCTGAAGAACTTCTCCTGTGGGAGGCCCCTCTGAGTAAACACTGAGATTTCTGGGAAATGTACCTAAGGCCAGACTGTCGGGAAGGGACGTGGGCCCAGCATTCCTGATACTCAGAGACGGTTGGTGGGGAGGTGCCAGCTTTCCGTGGCATCCCAGACCCCTTCCACTGGCTCTTCCTGTTCATGACAATTCTCCACTTGTTGATTCTTCCCCCAGGGAGGGTGGGGGAACTCACTTGCTCTCAGGGCCTGAGCCGAGCATGCCGACCACCCGAGATGGGAACAGGAGCATCTAGAACCCAGCTCGGCGCACAGTAGGTGTACAGCTCAGCACACAGTAAGTGTACAGCTCAGCTCCCTGAGCGCCAGGAGGCAGGGAGCGTGTTCTGCCCACTTGTCCTTTTAGCTATAACACCTGAAACAGTGCCAGCCCAGACACCCAGTGTTTCTTGAACCGAATGGGGGAATGCATGAATACAACTCACTGGAAATCACTTCTGAAAGTTGACACAACTCAGACAAAAAAGCACAAAACCTCAGCTGATGTGTCTTGGGGGCAGCCAGTTCTGGGGTGCCTGGCCTGGGTGTGCTACCCGCTAAGGGACTGATTCAGACGGGGCCTCCACCTCCATCTGTGAACAGTGACTCTCAGGGTCCTGCTGAATAAGGCAGGAGACTGTCTTGTTCTGCGTTCAGAGCAAACCTGTGGCGTGAGTATTATTTTCATACTTAGGCAGTGGTCAAATGGGAGGCTCAGTTATGTCAGGGAGGGCAGGACCCTCCTCAAAGGGCTGGGGGTCCAGAGGCCTTCCAATGCCCTTTACCCCGAACAGTTCACGAAGGTAGAGGTGTCTTTAGGTTGGGAGCCAGTGGAAGCATGCAGGCCCTCGAGAGGCGGCTTCTGTTTGCTTTCTTTTATTATCAAGTGTGCAAGGGCAACTCCGTTTACCTAAAGGCAGGCAGGCGCCTTGAAGCTCATCCTTTCAGCAAACACCTAAAGGGTAAGTTGAACATCAGAGCCTGTGTCTCGGAGGGCAAAGCTTTGCAGAACATAAGCCCCAGCAAGTTGGTAGATAGGGGTGAGGCACCAAGATGTGCAGTGACTGAGCCTCGTGGTGACCTGCGGTGTTCTGAAGTGACCCATGGTGACCTGCAGTACCCCCAGCATCCCAGGTGGTGAAGTTACTCCAAACGGGGAGGGGAGTGGGGGGCATGAAGCTTTCAGGTGGGCTGCATCTGCAGGACGCATCTGCATGCTGGCCTTAGAACTGGCATGCAGCGAGGGCTGGCCTGAAGGGTGCCTGGTCACCCAGCAGCGCCTTGTAGGACAAGGAGGCTCACAGCTCTCCTCCGTCAGGCCTGGAGCCGTCCCTCCTGAGTCAGGGGGCTGTGATGAAGGTTCTGTGCTCTGCACTCCTGAGGACAGGTTGGCATTGTGAGATGGATTCTCTCTCCCTGGGGCCAGTGCGGCCATCTGCATGCGGTGGGAGGAGGCCACGTTGGTTACTGCTGTGAGAGCTCCCCACATATTACCTTTTTTAACCTTCTCAACCCCCATGGAAGGCACAGAGAGCCATAAGGGACCTTGGACTTGTCCAAAGTCAAGCTGCTGGAAAGTGGTGGTATCAGGATTCCGACCAGGGTCTGATGTCAGAGCCTGCATTCTTACCACCTGACTGGCTGCAGAGTGCTCGTGGCCAATCAGGAGCATGGGACGAGGGGAGGAGGCAGGCCGCGGGTCCTTATGCAATAAACAAAAACAACCTAGACAATGTGAAGGCCTGTTCATCCACCTCCCATGTCTCATAGCTGGGGACACATGGTGACTACAGCACAGTTTTTCTCCCCACTTAATCTTCTCCCCCGAAGGAGGCATTTTTATCTCCAATCCGAAAATGAAGCTCAGAGAGGTTCAACAACTAACCCAGAGCCTCATGGGTAGCCAGTGGACCTCACATCTCTGATCTCAGGGTCCTCAGCCTCGCCCACCACTGAATACTGCTGCTCTACTCGAGAGCTAGGGAAGAAAGCCAGCGACCCGCGTCATGGCTTTGCAATGTCGTTCCCTCGCTTCAGGTGCCAGCTATTACAGGTGTTACCAACCCAAGGCAGCACAGGCCAGTGCACAGAGGGGTCCCTGCCTGCAGGCCAGGCTCTGCCCCTGGTTGGTTTCTCATCTTCTTTTGTTCCCAGGATGGCACTAGCTGCCAGGACAAACGATCCCATGTCTCAGGGAAGACACCCCGAGCCTCTCATCTGCAGATGAGCTTCAGGGCCATTGTCTCCAGCAGGAACTGTGTGGGCAAGCTTACTTCTGGCTTTCCGGTGAGAGCTGAGGGGCTGGGAGTTGTGGTGTTTGTCAGGGTCCTCCTCTGGACACTGACTGTGACATGCACCTTCCAAACCTAGGGTCAGCGAGGGCGGGAGGCTCATGGGCCCCCTGGAGCACCGGGCCTCTCTCTCCCTTGACTCTTCTGGGTGAGCGTGGAAATGTAGCTCTCACCCGGGAGGCCAACTGTGGGCTCTGGAAGGATCCAGACCTCAAATGTTTAAACTGAAAGCGTGCCCGGAATTGGCTCCCTTCCCTCTGCCGTTAAGAAGACAGGTCCCTGCTGTAGTCCTCACTGAGATGAGTACAAATGTCTCCTCTTGGAGCCTCTTGGGTGGGGTGGCAGGTTTTCAACTGTCAGCAATCTTTTAGTTAAAAAAAAAAAGAAAAGCAAACTTTCCAGTCCTGTTCTACCTGGAATACATTTTCTCCTCTGGGGCCCCTCCCCAGGCCTCCGCGTTCTCTGTCAACACAGTAAAGCCAGCCCCCTCCCTAGCCGCAGGCAGCTGAATGAAGGAGTTCTTTGCTCCGATATTTCCATGGAGTTGGGCCAAGAAAACCCCTTGCTTGAATCTGGAGCTGGCCCCTGCCCAAAGCAGGGGGGCAGGGGGAAGGGAGCGGTGGGGGCAGGGTGGGACGACGTGGCCACATTTCCCCCAGTGTCAGGATGTGATTTCTAAAACCCAACCCATGACGGTGGCCTGCTTTTGCCAAGACCCCATTCTTGGCTTGCCTTTTCCCCCAGTAAATGGATTTCTTGAGGCCCCTCCTGTAGGAATGAAACCAATAAAATTTCTTTCTTTCTTTTTTTCTTTTCTTTCTTTCTATCTTTTTTTTTTTTTGTTCCAGGCTAAGAATTTGTTCACCTCAGTGGCAGGTCCAGAGGTCGGGTGTGGCTGTGGGGCTGCCTCTCATCCCATCATGCCCACCCCAGGCTTGAATGCCTATCGGGGATTGTGCCTTGAGCTACTCCAGAGGGGCGTCCTGAGTTCTTGATTTTTGTTTATTAGAAAAATATTTTGTAGTTGAAGGTCCCCAAGGAAGAGGCTCAGTCAGCCTTCTTGGATTGTTGCATTTAAAAAAAATGCACATTATAAAAGCCGTTCGTGCCAGTAGAGAAGACCATAAAAGTAGAAAGAAGAAAAAGTGCCCAGAATCTATTTGCCTAGAACAACAAATGGTTTGGGGGGTATTTGGGGGTAATTGAGAGTATTCCTTCCATTTTTTTTTCACTGACTCTAGTTATGACACGTATCCCTAAAGAGCCATGCTCACCCCCTCTCCCACATACCATGGACCCCAAAGTCAAACACATATGTGTGCTGCGTGGAAGCTCAGAGGTCTACCGGGAAGCAAGCTTTATCCTTGGCCTTTTGCAAAAGGCTGAATTTTATTTGTATTTTAATATCTACAATTTGGCAAAATCTTCTATGCAAAACTCAGGTTTCAGGGTAACAGCATTTCTGACATTGGGGTCCTGGGTAGGAGAACTCCAGTAGCCCACAGGCAGCCATGGCGCTCCTCACTTCCCAACCCCAGGGACACCCCCCAAAACAAAACAAAACAAAACAAAACAAAACAAAACATCTGACTGGAAGGAAATGTGGGTATGAATTGTGTATGGATAACGAGAAATAAAAACGGAACCCCTCGCACAAGTCCTTAAATGCCAAACTACAGAGGTTAGAGGTTGTATCTGACAATGCCGGGCTCCCCCACCCCAAAACAACAGTCTCGTGGAGAGACCCTCTGTGCACCCTGCTGCTTCTCTGAGTAGGGTTGAGGTCTGGGGGTGGGGGGGGGTGGGGGGGTGGCACTCACAGATGTGTGATTTTGGGTAATCTGAATTGCTAGAGGGGGGTTGAAATGAGAGATTAGGAAGGTAGCAGCAACTATCCCTTTAGCCACCCACAGGAAGTGCAGGAGGGGGCCTGGAAAGATCTCTGGGGGAACACGCCCATTTTGGGGGGCACCTGGGAGACTGGGAAGGCCGGCTGAGAGGAGAGATTGTTTTTAATAAGCCCTCAGCATAGTTTGTAGAAGAGAATGCATTTACCCAGGCCTGGGAGATGGATATAGGAGGGCCTTGTCCTCATTTCCTGGCCGAATCTTAGAATGCTTGTACACTCGCCCACAAGTATGTACATGTGGATAGGAGACTGCTCACACAGCTTTTGAGGGTTCCCAAGTATGAATTTAAAAAAAAAAGAAGAAAAATGTGTGCTTTGAATTAGATCTATGTGAAGAAAAAAAAAAAGGAGAAAAAAAAGCAAGCAGCAGGCTAAGTCCTCCAGGGTGCTTCAGAGGGTTGGGTTTCAGCACGTATAGAAAGGAACGCGAGCCATTTCTCAACCTGGATTTCCTTGTCTGTTTTGCCCTATAGATACGGATCGGAGCCCTCAAATGTCCCTCTTGGAGCGAGAAAAGCACGCAGGACACCGCTGGCGTTGAGAAACAGTTGGGATCCAAATATGACCATGAATTGGCTCTTTTAAGTTATTTCTTCCATTGCTTTGGACCCATAAATATTTAAAAAGTTAGGTTCGGAGCTCCAGAAAAGCCAACAAAAACATTTAAACATATGGATTTCTTTCTTTTCTTTTTTCTTTTCTTTTTTTGTATTGTGGTTAAAACCATGCTCCGTAGGATTAGTTTACAGCAGTCTTTTCTTTCTCTTGGCCTCTGTTTCTCTCTTTTTCTTTCTTCCTCCCTTTCTTTTAAGGAAGCCAGAAGGATAAACATGTTGCCATGGAGTTCTGTTTAAAATAAAATACAATGGAAAGAAAAGCAGCATGATGAAGTAACCACATGGACTGCAGGATACACCTGATACTAATTACTGTCATGCAGAATGTTCTGGAAGACATTTGACTCGCCTGATGTATACATTCAAATCAAGCAAAGCAGGACTGGAAGGCTCCTTGGGGACCATCTTATCCAACTCTTTCCTTTTTCCAGATGAGGAAATAGGGGCCTAGAGACAAGGGCCTGGACCTCAGCCTCCCAGCGAGGAGGGGCCCGAGCTGGGATTCAAACCCTGGGCACTTTTGTCAGACACACATCATTTCCATTTCCAGGGTCCCTTACATTGGCCTGCCAATAGGACCCTGAAAAAGAGGGGCTGAGTGTACTGTTAACCTCGGAGCAGCAGGCTCTGGAGCCAGGAAGCGCTGACTTGGCAGTGGGAGGCCCAACTTTCCTGTGGGGCCAGGCCTCGAGGCGAGAGATGCGCGTTGCACGTCTGCAGTTTCTCCTTCCAAGGGGCCTCTCAGAGGCCCCCCAACCGAGGCCTGGGGCTCCTCTCCCTGCCAGCGTCAACTCATGTGCTTTGGGGCTGCAGAGCTGATGCCAGGAAGCACTGTCTCTAAGACAGCCTCCAGGGACCCCGAGTGCGTGACTACTGACGCTCTCTGGTGGCTGCCTTGGCTCCCACGCAGGCCTCCCACGCGCGGAGGGCAAGCGGGAGCCCCCCGTGACAATGCTCTCCCCTCGCCTCTGCCCGGGCAGGCTAGCAACCCGGCCTGGCGGCATCTGATTGGCCGCGCAGGCCTGACGACAGGAGCTCCTGGCCGCTGATTGGTCCCCGCCAGCTCTGGTTGTTTCTTGCTATTAATACCGCGGCTAATAAACGGTTCTCCTGTTGACTGGGGTGCCCGGAGCCATGATTTTTTGAAGCTTTCTTGACGTCCACCTTTGGTGCTGGCTTTTGGGGCTCACAAGTCCTGCTGGGGGGCTCTAGTCTCTGCGGTGCCCTGTATGTTCCCCAGGTTATAAGTGGGGTGTTCTCTTTCTCCTTCAGCTTATCTGCCATGTTAAAGGTGGCTCCCCGCCAGGCCCCCCTAAGCCCACTTTATCTTCACCATCCCAGATGCACTATGAATGAGGCCCCGGACAGGGCTCGAGGTTCTCTCCTGGCCGGGTGGTCCATTTTTACCTCCCTGTTACCAGCCGCGGGCTTTACAAATAATCTTGTTCCATCATTTCAGCCCCAACATTTGCCGTCTGTGTTACAACCACCTTGCAGGTCTGCTGGGCTTGGGAGTCTCTCTCTGAAGCGGCATGGACCCCCCGCCCCCCAAGAAGTGCGGGAGAGCTGTTCTAACTTGATACCCACACGGGGGCCCTCTCCTTTCCCTTTGGGACTTATCACTCATTCTTTCTCCTCTTCTGTCACCAGGCGCTTCATCCTTGCCCTCCCTGCTGCCACCCACCTGTCACCCTAAGAGAGATCCTTCGTTCCTTTCAACAGCATTTTGACCTTTGCGAGAGGACATTTGATGGACAGCCCTGCCCGCTTTGCCACTCCGTGCGGGGCAGAACTGCCGAAGGCACCACCTGTTAAGGATTGAATCTCATGTGCCAAGTCCCAGCACACGAGGAGGACGGGCAGCTACACTCTGCAGCAACATGTGTCACTGCCTGTTTCCCTGGGGCGGGGTGGGGTGGGGGGGTTTGCGAAGTGTACATGTGGGGAAATCACTTCAGTTTTGGGGTGTACCCATGCATCTTCAGGTGGGACACAGTTCTACTTGCAAAGTATTTTCCCTAGAGGGACAGGGCTCACGCATAAGTTCTTATTACAACCCTGATTAGGGGGTGCCCCCCTCTTGTTAACGTGGAGGAAACGGACCCCCTGGCAGAGGAAGGGGCACTGGAGGGTTCTGGGTACACAGATTGTAAGTGGCAGAGTCGGGACTTGCAATCCGGTTTTTTCTGCCTCGGAGATGCTGTGCCGAGTCTCCCGTGTCAAAGGTAACCAATCAGAAAATGGGTGGGTGGGCTGAAAGGGGGTGACAGCCACCGACTTACATTTGGGTATCACTATGGTGCCTGGGATATTTTATCTTCCAGAACAAAAGCAGAAAGCATTTTCTTTTCCTAAGCTGCATCCGCTAGTAGACGTTCCGAAAGAGCCAGGTGTGTGATCTGCGGCCCCCGGGGCCCCCGCTTTACCCTCGGCCGTCTCAGAAAAACCAGCCCTGGTCCCATTCCGCCTGCACATTGTGCACACAAATCGCCCGGCTTTGTGAGCTGGGCTCGTGGAGGAAAAAGCACCAGCGAGCACAGGGTGTTGGTCATGGCGCCGAGGGGCACTGCGGCAGAATTTTTTCCTCCCTTCTTTGCTGCAATCTGGGTGCGGCTAGAGCAATTTGTCATAGAATCTGGGGGGCTCATTTTTCCGGCCAATCACTTTTGGAGAAATGAGCGCATTGCAGCAGAATGCGCTGACGTCAGAGACCACCCCTTCTGCGCCTCCATATAAACCCCACCCAGCCAGCCCCTAGCGCAGACGGCGGAGAGCTGGGATGGAGCGCGCCTTGGCCCGCCGGCCTCGGCTGCAGCTCCTCCCGAGAACCCGGGGCGCCCACGCGAGAATCTCCCCAACCTGGTGAGTGGTTGGCCATCCTTGCTCGAAAGGATGTGCAAAAGGAAGGCTACACCCCCTTCGGGGCTGGGCTCTGTTCTCTTGGACATGCCGAAGGACAGACGCCGAGGACCTCCTGAAGGTGGCCACCTCTCCTAGTCGCCTAGCATGGGCAATGAAACGCTGTCAGGAAGGAAAGTCTCCAGGCACATATTCCTGGGGGTCGGAGGGAATCAGGGCCCCTTTCTAGTCCAGTCAGACCTTGAGGGTAGACTGGGTGGTAGGAGCCTACATTGAGAGGAGTGGGAGGAATCACACCACACGCGTGTCGGAATCCAGTGTCCCGCCGTTACTAGGGTCCAAAACCAGGATTTTCTGTTTGAAGCCACCTTTTAGACTCGCGAGTAGTGGGAAGATATGGCGGTGGATGCCTTCTGCATGCCCCACTAATTAGGGGGAAAGGCACCCGAAGAGAAGGGTCTCCTGGGCATGTTCTCCTTTCGCCCCTTTTCTGGCCAGTTTCTTGGTGGGCCGTGGGCGTGAGGAGTAGAGGTTCCTACTCGCGAGGCGTCCCCAGGGCCAGCACACAGGTTTAGTGCAGAGCCCACTCCAGTCAAAAATTCAAATTTCTAACCGATATCATCTGGTTTCACCCCGATCGACCGCCTTAGCGGTGGAGAGAGATGGCGCCCAAGTGCAAACCTGCCAGAAGCCCCCTGGATCAGTTCTGTAGAGAAGGGCAGCTGGTGGGGAGGGTCAAGTAATCGGGGCCCTGGCAAACTAGAAGCAGGGGGTGGGTTGGCGTAGAGAGAAGACCGTGCCCGTGGGTCTGGGAAGTGAGAGGGAAGAGGGTAATGCAGAAAAGGGGGCGTGTTTTGGGGGGATTTGGGAGCTGAAAATTGGGGGTTGGGGTCTTTTCAGCATTGCGTGATGGTCGCCAAAAGATTCGGACATGTGGCGGGCTTTTGACTTTTTGATAAAGTTGCCTTTTGTCATTTCCTTTGTCCCTGTCAAGCTCCCCCCGCCACCCGCCACCCCCTCCCCACTCGGGGCTGGCGGGCTTGTGTGTGTGGGGGGGGGCAAGCGAGTTGCTACGTGGCAGGTTTGTGGAAGGTTTTCTCGTTGGCCGCCAGAGGGCGCTTGCGGCACTGCGGAATTTTGGGGGGTGGGGTGGGGAGGGGAGGTGGCCTTTGTTCTTCTGCTGGAGGGGGTCAGGCGCAAGATTTACTGGAGAACTCTGAATTTATTTACCTAAGGATACATGTTTTAAGATCCCTGGGTTCACTGGGGAGCAGCAGCAGGGTTCGCGCTGGGCGGAGGTGTCGTGATTCCCACTGGCTGTGTGACTTCGGGGTCGTGGAAGAGCGTGGACGCGGATTAGTTTATTTCGTACGGTTTTGGTTTGGGGGTCTCATGGGACGTGTGGCCCATTTGAGCAGGACGAGGAGGCTGTAAAATGGTTAATGAGGCGCCGCTGTACTGGGTCTTGAAATCCTTGCTGTGGAGAAGGAGGAAGGCACGATTGGGGGTGGGGGGTGGCGATGGTGGTCTGGAGGATTTTAGGCGGTTTTGGTTACCTTTATATTATTTTCTAGCAATACCACATTTTGTATCGTGTGTCCAGAGACCACAAAAAACATTGTATTGAGAGCTGGGCCTTTTATATTGTAATTATCTTATGTTTAATTGGATTTACTGAAGGTTGGAGCCACGATTTCTGTTTTTCCTTATTAAAAGTGGAATCATGTTCCAGGAAGACCCTTACGGCAAGTGTCTCCTTGATATCCTCATGTCCTCTCTGGTGCAGGGAGACCCCCACATTTGTGGGGTGCAGGAGGCCCTCTGGGTGTTTGAGTGGTGGGGGGGGGGGGCTGCCCCTTGTCCACAGGTGGATTCTGGCTCATGATGGCGGGAGTGCGTTTTAAGGACATAGCAACCCTGTGCGATGGGCTCCTAGCTTGAGACCTGTTGGGCACCCCCCAACCCGGACCATCTTATACCTGCTGCGCCCCTTGCAAGCTGAGAGCCAGGCGCGGGGGGCTGGGGCGCGTGGGGCTCCTCCTGCTGCGCGCGCCGCAGGTGGCAGTCCTCTTGGGATCTGGGTGCTGACCGCGCGCCCCCTAGCGGTATATGTCTGCAAATGGCTTTCGGCCTGCCAAACCGGGCTTGAGGTTGCGCATGCGCACTCAGCTAACACTTGTTACCTGTCAATCAACTCCTCCTTACCCCCTCCCACTTCTCTCCCTCCTCCCCTTCCACTTCTCTTCCTCCTCCCCCTCCCATTTCTCCTCCCCCTCCCATTTCTCCTCCCCCTCCCATTTTTTCTCCCC
>PVKE010004106.1:0-66965 GCA_004027555.1 Craseonycteris thonglongyai
AGTCTTTATATTCTCAGCATCCTAAAACAGAGGTAGGTCCATAAGAGTCTCTATATAAATGTATGGTGAAAGACTGAAGGAATTAAAGAAAGAAGATGGGAAAGCTGGGATGGCTCAGTGGGTAAAGCGCTTGCTTTGAAGCCCCGAGGACCGAGGATCAAATCCCGGCCCCGGCCCATGCGGACCCACATGCTGAACTAGGGTGTGCCCCCAGTTCAGTTCTTGCCAGGACCTATGTGGGAGGCTCCTGGCCGAGTTCCTGCCCTGCGCAGCCCTGTGCCCACCTGTGGAGTGAAACTATATGGAAAACTAATGTCAACTATGGAGACTGCTCTGGGCCCTCCCCCTTCTCTCTGTCTCCCTCTGTCTCTGTTTCTCTCTGTCAAAAATCAATAAAATAAATCTTAAAAAAAAAAAAAAGAAAGAAAGAAAGAAGACATGAGATATAAATTCATTATGTTTTACCATCTAGGTTCTTTTGTTGCTCAAATTCTAGAAGTATTAACCATACTATTTCAGGTCATTATTTTAACTGATAGGGTATGTTTTATTAGAATAATTATATTTCAAAAAATAGAAGGAACACTCGAGGTCAAGACATATAAAATAAATGGCAAGAAATCCATTCTCTATGATTTCTAAAGTTGTCAACCTAGAGACCAGAATTCATAGAAATGAATTCTTTTCAAAAGTTTTGTTCTCTATGGAAAGTCAGAGGTATTTCATGTAATGAGGAAAATAAATGATCAAGGTGGCATCTAGGCCTTGACTCCCTTTAGTGTACCCCTTTGTTCATTTCATCTCCTCAGGCTGTCTGTCCCGAGAGTCCTGACCCTTAGACTTCCCTTCTTTGCCTTGCATTTTCTCACATTTCAAATCTATCTAGCCCCTATTCTTGGAATCTACTTTTTTATGTCTTGTGAAAGCCCCACCTATAAAGTATTCTTTCACAGTTGTGGAACATTCCTATAGAGTAGCTAGATACAACTGTAAACCCATGTGATGACATAAGGTATTAAACAATGGATCTATCTTTCCAAAAGAAGAATGGCTGATCAGACAGTACTAATACAGCTGAAAACAGAGACATGGGAGTAAAAGAGAGATAGTTAATACCTGCTCTAAATCGGACTGATGAAAAAGGTTCAAGAAATCACCAAGTTAAAAATTCTAGAACGCTTTTGCTGAAAATATGATTTCTGTACATGTGGGGGTACTGGTGGTTCTGCAAATGAATATTGGGTTCCTCCATTATACCCAGCACTGCGGTGAGTACCACAAGAGAGAACAATTGAATGGGATATATGAAGGGCTAGAGAGGATCAGTGAGAAAGAAAGAAGACACATCATCAAGTGCTGGGTTTGTGTGGTACATACTAGTATACACAGGAATTCAGAAAACCAAAAATCAATGTGCTGAGGCAATTAAGGAGAGACCAGATCTCTGGAAGATCACCAGTCAAGTTTGGAACATAGAGCGTCACAGAGCAGAAAAGATGTCACATTAACTTCCCTCCACATCCTGTTAATTACCAATTTCTTTAGTTCTTTGGTTCTTTGGTTGAGTCATTCAATTATATCTTTCCATTTTCATTTTTTTCAACCCAATTCACAGCTTTGTTGCTTCTGCTAAGACTCTTGCCATGCCCTCAAATCTGCCTCTAGAATCACGTATCCACTCCAAATGCATCTTTGGAAAGGAGTGCTCTGGTCGTACTTAAAATCCTGGTGAGGTGGGGAAATGTGCATTTCCTAAGCATCTGTGACAACACACAGGAGCTTTCCATTCATCATCTCCATTTTTTGGCCTCGGAAGGTGTAGCCCTATTCTCTTATCTTGGAACCAGCCTGGGGCAGGGCTGTGTTGTCACCTGGAAGGAACACTGGTTGTTGAGGGATTACACACATAAAAAATTACCATTTATTATTTATTGCTATAATATCTCATTCTGGCCAAGGATATTTCACACTGCTTCCTGGTACATTTTTCATTTACATGGGCATCGTTTTAACATATTAAATAAAGTTGTTGAAAAGATCTATTTCTGCAGAGCGTGTTCAGAGGATAATGGGGTCCAGGGACAACTGCTCTTCCTGGTCCCCTCACCCCCAACCCCTTTCCTAAGCCACATTTCCGCAGGTTTCGAGAAGTGCTTTATGAGTGAGTGGGAAGGAAGGAAGGCAGGAGGGGAAGAAACAGAAAGAGACAGAGGGGTGGAGTGCTGTGTAGGAGAACAGAGAAGGAAAGGATAACTAGCTGGGGACGAGAAAGATCTTACACAAGGGGAGGATATTTGAACTGAGTCATCCTTAGGTAGAAGGATGGGCTTCCTATAAAAATCCAAGTGACTTGTGAAGAGGCATGCAATGTTTAGAGAAGGATTAAAAGTGACTAGAAGATGGGCTAGTAGGAGCAAGAGGGGACTGATGATGGCAGGAGATGGAGCCAGACTGGAGTCAGAATGTACATGTCACAGACAGTAATAAAACAAAAAAAACTGATGCCCCGACAGCTGTAGCAAACCATCTGTTGAGGAAGTCTTTGTTCAGTTTGGGAATTATTTTTAATGATACAGTAAAATGGCATTGGATTGGCTAGGAGTGAATGCAGAGCTTCCTTGTGAATCATGGTCAGAAAAATAAGGAATTTGGGTAATGGAATTACTTGTGGGTGTTAGAGACTTGGGAAATTCAAATATTCGTGAGTCATTTGTGACTTACGAAGTGGACTAGTAGCTGAAACTTAGGGGGGAGAAAAAAAGCTGCACTAAGCAGAAGGCTGTTCTTGAGTGATCTGTCATCAATTAAAACACCTGCAGTAGTGGATGGTAAAGACTTAAAATTGCCCTTGACATCAAGACTGTTAGAGTTCTGATTTCTCTGTGCAGGCATTGGAGTCCATGCATGTAAAAACTTCCCATCTCTTTTAAAAGGTGTGTTTCTATTAAATAAAAATGACTCAAATTCTGGGGCTAGTGGTAATAGCCTGCCTTTTAAAAAAAAAACAAAAAACCAATTAAATTGACTCCTGAGGCACAACATTTTAAAATATGAGATCATTCTATATTTCTTGGTATCGATGCCAGACTGTTTTCTGCTTCATTTTTAATAACTTTATACCCATGAGGTAACACTGCTGTGTTTGAACATGTGTTTGGGTGCAGTGGGTATTAGTTTTTAGTCTGGAGGCTTATTTCTCTTATCCCCTCGACCTGTGCCACGTTCTTCCTCATACACAGAATTCACAACAGTATACACACTCTCATCTGTACACATGTGTGTATATTGTGATAGAAGAGAGAATGTGCTTACTGTGCTTGCTAGCAGATACTGAAAAACAACCTCCCAGGATGGCTTTGGAGTCTGTAGTACCTGCAGTGAATCAGGCATAACCCTCTTTGGCTTCAATGAGGGGTTGGTCTTACATTACCATCGAGGCATGTCTTTAGCCACAATTCTAAGATGTTAGCATCCTGAGTACAGTTTCTGAGGCAAGGCTTAAGGAAGCACAAACTTCATTCTAACCTACTCACCCTCCAATGAGTAGGGGCCAGGGGAGAAAACAATATAGTTCTTGGAAACATTTGAGAGTTACCTTTTTTAATAAGTAGCAATTTTAATTGCCTTCTATAAATTGTCCTCTTTGCATCAAATTGCATCAGACTTCATCATCACTATAAATACCTGCAATCAGTAAGGACAAAATTATGCTAGACTCAAATTCAGTGTCATTACAATGGCAAAGCAAAGAACAGAATTTGTGTAAAAATTTTTTTTAAGAAAAAGCACATTTATAATTGCATTTCATCATTACCTTGGATGGATTTTGTCATATCAGTATGACTTATTTTAACAAAACAAACTCGGTTTTCCTGGCTTTTACTGAGTGCATACTATTATATTCATTAAATAAGAACATCTTTAGAATTTTTTTAAACTAATTTTCAGGTTAAATAACAGCTTCTCAGCAGCTCTGAGAAAAATCTAATGATTTTTTTGAGGGAAAGAGTTTCCTCTACATAAGTGACATAACCAGGGTAATAATAATATTTTTTTAATTTTTGTAACCAATTTTTGTTAACTCCATGTAGTCATATTTTGCCTTCAATTTTTAAGATAATTAAGATTTTTAATTATCTTTTTAAGATTTATTTTATTGATTTTTTTTACGCATTTTGTTTATTTATTTATTTATTTATTTATTTATTTAGACAGGAGAGAGAGAGAGAGATACAGAGACAGAGAACTGAACTAGGGGAGCTCCCAGTTCAGCATATGGTTCCGCACCGGCCGGGGCTGGGATTCGATCCTCAGTCCCTGGCGCTGCAAAGTGAGCACCCAACCCACTGAGCCATCCCGGCTTCCCCAATTTTATTGATTTTTAACAGACAGAAACAGACAGAGAGAGACAGAGAGAAGGGGGAGGGCCCGGAGCAGTCTCCATAGTTGACAGCATTAGTTTTCCATATAGTTTCACTCCACAGGAGTTTCACTCCAGGCGGGCACAGGGCTGCACGGGGCAGGAACTGGGCCAGGAGCCTCTCACATAGGACCCGGCAAGAACTGAACTGGGGGCACACCCCAGCTCAGCATACGGGTCCACCTGGGCCGGGGCCGGGATTCGATCCTCGGGGCTTCAAAGCAAGCGATTAACCCGCTGAGCCATCACATCATCAGTTGTGACATGGTTTCATTTCACTCAGTGGATGTGGGGCGGGAACCAAACGCGGGGGGGGGGGGGGGGGGGCGACTCCTGGATGGGAGGCAAGCATCTTTGTGGCTGTGCCATTCAGGTGGTTACAGGTTGCGCCACAGTTCAGCATATGGGGTTCGTACAGACCGGGTTTGGGAACTGAACCCCAGACCCTGCGACTTCAAGGGAAACACAACCGCTGAACTATCCTGGCATCCCAAGATGTAATTATTTTAAACAGAGTTTAGTTTATTTCTTTGGTCAGTTCAATGACATCTTCCAATGCTAGTCTGACCAGAGCTGGAGTATTTCTGCTACTACCATTTCCCCAAAAATAAGACAGTGTCTTATATTAATTTTTGCTCCCAAAGATGCTCTAGGTCTTATTTTCGGGGGGATGCCTTATACGTATTTCAGCGAGAGACAAAACTGTAAGTAGGTCTTATTTTCAGGGGATGTCTTACTTTCGGGGAAACACGGTAGCTTCCTATACCTACTGATCTCAGGTACTGGGGTTTCTTCTTGGCTGAAGAAGAACCAAGGCTCAGATGTTCTTGGTGCTTCTTGATATTAGCTAAGTCACCTCTGGAGGATCAGGTTGGGAGGCAGGAGGGAGCAGGTTTGGAATTTTGCTGAATCTGTGACTGTTGGTCTAGGAATGTTGATATGGAAATGACTCTGGAGAGGGCAGTGAGTATGCTTGATGCGGACCGCATACCACCAGCCAGGATTTCTGCTGCAGCCACTTTCATACAGCATGAGTCCTTCCAGAAATCTGAAGCAAGGAAAAGGGTGAGTATCACCTAGTTCTGATGCAACACTAGCACACTCTCACGTCTGTTATGTGGCCCTGCAAACTAAAACCAATCATTTACTTAACGTTTTAAACCTCTTCATTGAGTTATATGTCAGTTATAGCTCAATTAAAAATGTGAATTAAGTCAAATAATAAATAAAAGTCTTTATATTGAGCCTTTTAAATTCAAATGGACATACACAGGCATTGCCAAAAAAATGTATTGCAACTCAAAAAATTAGAAAGAAAGTCAGTGCACGAACCTCCCCCTTCTTTGTGTAGCTCCCTAACGTCTCCATTTAAAACCATTCCCAGAAGCACTTGTCAACAGTCTGTGTACTTTCAGAATTTTCTGAGAGTGGGCATGTGTGCAGGAGAGCAGGGCTGGTGGGAAAGGAGAGAAGGAAGCTGCTATGAACATGCGTACAAGCACAGGTTTTCATTTCTCTTCGGTAAATACTTAGGAGTGGAATGCCTAGGTGATATGGTAGGTATATATTTCACTTTCTAAGATATAGCCAAACTGTTTTACAATGTAGCTGTGCCATTTTACATTCCTTTCAGCAAAGCATAAGCATTCTAGTTCCTCTACATCCTGACACTTGATGTGGTCAGATTTCATTTTAGCCTGTAAGTTTGTAGAGGTTTTAATTTGCATTTCCCTAATGACTAATGGTGTTGAACATCTTTAAAAAAAAAATATTTATTATTTAAGAGAAGGTGAGAGAGAGAAGGGGGAGGTCCCAGAGCAATCTTCATAGTTGTACATCATTAGTTGTGACATGGTTTCCTTCCACTCAGGTGGATGTGGTCCTGCATGGGGTGGGAACCAAACTGGAAGCCTCCCAAATGGGAGGCAAGAAACTTTGCCCTTGAGTACTCTTGGCTATTACCAGTTGTGCCACGGTTAAGCATATGGGTTTGCACAGGCTGGGGCCGGTAATCGAACCTTGGACCTCGCTCAACTGCTAAGCTGTCCTGACATCCCCTCGAACATCTTTTCGTGTGCTTATTTGCCATCTGTATATCTTTGGCAAAATGTGTGTCCAAATCTTTTCCCCATTTTTAATTTGGATTTTTTGTTTTATTATTAAATTTTGCTGATTTTTTTCATATATTCTGGATATAAATCATCTTTTAGATATTTGATATGGAAATATTTTCTTTCAGTTGTGTTTTGTCTTTTCATTCTCTTAATAGTTTGTAATTTTGGTTGATTCCAGTTTACCAATTTCTTCCTTTATGGATTGTACTTTTCATGCTATATCCAAGAAATCTTTCTGTAGTCCAAGGTCACAGAGATAATCTATAATTTCTTCTCGAAGTTTTATAAGTATTAGACTTTGTACTTGGTCCATGATACATTTAGGGTTAATTTTTGTATATATTACAAGGTGTGGATTGGAGTCCCTTTTAAAAAATATGTATATGGCCATTGTTCAGTCACCATTTGTTAAAAAGACTATCCTTTCAGTTCTGAAATATACATACACCTTTATTGAAAAGGAATTAATCATATATGTTTGAGTCTATTTCTAGACTATGTATTCTATTCCATTGATTGGTTTGTCTGTCTTTACCACACTGTCTTAATTACTATAGTCAATCTGGATGGCTTGCATTTCATTAGTCCTCTTTTCCTTTTGTATTAGCTAGACCCTCCAGTACAATGTTAAAAAGAAGTGAGAGTGGACATGTCCTATTCCTGTTCTTAAGAAAACAAATTCAGTCTTTCATGACCAAGTATGATGCTGCCTCTAGATTTATTTATTTTTTTGTTTGTTTATTTTTGAGGAATTAACCAAAAGGAATTTTGTAGGTTTTTGTTTTTGGTTTTTGTTTGTTTGTTTTTAAGTATTTTTATTTATTTATTTATTTTTGGCAGAGAGAGATACAGAGACAGAGACACAGAGAGAACTGAACTGGGGGAGCTCCCAGTTCAGCACATGGTTCCGCACGGGCCAGGGCCAGGATTCAATCCCCGGTCCCCGGTGCTGCAAAGTGAGCACTTAACCCACTGAGCCACCCCGGCTTCCCCTGTTTTTGTTTTTGAAGAAAGGAAATTTTTTTATATTTTAGTATCTCTTAACAATATTTTTTCTCTTTTTTTTTGGGGGGGGGGTGTTTTTTTTGTTTGTTTCTTTAATTGAGATATAATTAAAATATACTAGTTTTGGGTATAAAACATAATGATGCTTTACGTATATAATGTGATATATCATCACAGTGAGTCTACTTAACATTTGTCACCATGCATAGGTACAAAATTTTTGCATTGTGATAAGAATGTTTTAAATCTATCCTCTTAGCTACTTTCAAGTATAGAATACAGTATTACTAACTGTAGTCACATTGTTGTACATTACATTCTCATGACTTATTTATTTTATACCTGGAAGTTTGTACGTTTTGACCACTCTCACCCATTTCACCTGGCCCCTAACCCCACCTCTTCCAATCACCAATCCCTTCTCTGTATCTAGGATTTTGGTTTTGTTTGTTTGTTTGGTTTGGTTTTTAGGTTCCACATAAGTGAGATCATACAGTATTTGTCTTTCTCTGGTTGACTTGTTTCATTTAGCATAATGCCTTTAAAGCCCATCCCTTTTGTCACAAATAGCAGGATTTTCTTTTCTAATGGCTGAATAATATTACATCATGCATAGATACCACATTTTCTTTATTTATTCATCAGTACCGTGGCTGTTGCAAATAGTGCTTCAATAAACATGTGGGTGCAGATATCTTTTCAAGTTAATGTTTTAGTTTTCTTCAGATAAGTAGAGTTGCTGGCTCTTCTGATAGGTCTATCTTTAATATTTTGAGGAAGCTCCATACTGTTTTCCATAGTGGCTGTACCCATTTACAGTCCCAACAACAGTGTGCTAGGGTTTTTTTCCTTCACATTCTTAGCAATACTTGTAATTGCTTGTCTTTTTGGAAATAGTCATCTTAACTGTTGTGAGGCAATAGTTCTTTGTGGTTTTGATTTTCATTTTCCTGATGATTAGTGATGTTGAGCATCTTTTCATGTACCTGTTGTCTGTTTATGTTTTCTTTGGAATAATGTTTATTTAGATACTCTACCCATTTTTTAATCTTTTGTTTGTTTGCTATTTAATTATATTAGTTTTTATATATCCTGTACATTAACCCCTTATCAGAAATATAATTCGTACACATTTTCTCCCATTCCATAGGTTGCCTTTTCCTCTCGTTGACAGTTTTCTGTGCAGAAGTTTTATATTTGATGTCATCCCACCTGTTTAAAATTTTTGCTTCTGTTGCTTTTTCTTTTCATGTCAACTCTAAAAAAAATCATTGCCAAAACCGATATCAAAGAGCTTATCACCCATATTTTCTACTGTGAGTTTTATGGTTTCAAGTTTTATGCTCAAGTCTTTAACCCATTTTCAGTTGATTTTTGTGAATGGTATGAAATAATAGTCTGGTTTCACTATTTTGCATGTGGTTGTCCAGTTTTCCCAGCATCATTTATTGACGATACTCTCCTTTTAACATTGTATATTCTGGACTCCTTTGTTGTAAATTAATTTATCATCTAGATGTAGGTTTATTTCTGGGTTCTCTATTCTATTCCATTGACATATGTGTCTGTTTTTATGCCAATAGTTTGAAATCAGAAAGTTTGATGCTTCAGCTTTGGTCTTTTTTCTCAAGATTTCTCTGGCTATCAAGGGTCTTTGCAGTTCCATACAAATTTTAGGATTGCTTGTTCTGTTTTTGTGAAAAATACCATTCAGTTTTGGTAAGGATTACGTACATTGAATCTATAGGTTGCTTTGGGTAGTATAGACATTTTAACAGTAATAATTCTTCCTATCTGTGAGCATGGAATGAATATCTTTCCATTTATTTTTGTCTTCCTCAATTTCTTTCTTGAATGCTATATAATTTTCAATGTATAGGTCTTTCACCTCCGTGGTTTATTTTATTCCTAGGTATTTTATGTTTTTTGATGCAGTTGTAGATGAGATTGTTTTCTTAATTTCCAATTGTTCATTTTAGTATATAGAAACACATTTTTCTATATTGATTTTTTTATCCTATAATTTTACTGAATTCACTGATTAGTTCTAACAGGTTTTATTTGTTTGTTTATTTTGACTGAATCTCTAGGGTTTTCATGTCATCTACAAATAATGACAGTTTTACTTATTGATTTCTAATTTCGATTTCTCTTACTATTTTTTTAGGCTTTTTTCTATGCACTTTATTGTTTCAGGTCTTATGTGGAGGTCTTTAATCCACTTTGAGTTAATTTTGGTATATGGTGAGAGTTCACAGTCCAGATTTATTCTTTTGCGTGTGGTTTTCCAATTTTCCCAGCACCATGTACTGAAGAAGCTTTCTCTTCTTCATTGTATATTTTTTGCTTCTTTGTCAAAAATTATCTGTCCATTTATTTGTGGTTTTATTTCTGGGTTTTCTATTCTGTTCCATTTGTCTGTATGTCAGTTTTTCCGGCAATACCAAGCCGTTTTGATTACTGATGCTTTGTAGTATAGACTGAAGTCGGGGAGCATGATACCTACAGCCTTATTCTTTTTTCGGAGGATTGCTTTGGTGAAATGGGGTCTTTTGTAGTTCCATATGAATCTGATCATTTTTTTTATCGCTATTTTTCGAAAGAATGTCTGTGGGATTTTGATGGGAATTGCATTAAATCTCTATATTGCTTTGGGTAGTATGGCCATTAAACTATGTTGATTCTTCCAATCCATGAACACAGAATATCTTTCCATTTCTTTGTATCTTCATTTTCTTTCAATAGTGTCTTACAGTTTTCTGTGTATAAGTCCTTCACATTCTTTAAGCTTATTCTTAAGTACTTTATTCTTTTTTTTTTTTTATCGCTAAACGTATCATTTTTCTCATTTCTTTTCCTGTTTTCATTGTTTGTATATAAAAATGCTGTGGATTTTTTTGTACATTGATTTGGTATCCTGCAACTTAACTGTATTCATTTATTATTTCTAATAGTTTTCTGGTGAAGTCTTTAAGGATTTCTATATAACGGATCATATCATCTGCAAAAAGTGACAGCTTAACTTCTTCACTCCCAAGTTGGATGCCTTGGTTTTATTTTTATGCCTACTTCAGATCTCATTACCAAAGCAGTGACTGCCATAACTGTTTTGTAAATTCTTGTTATAAAACTCATACAAATTCAATATAAGAAATTTGAGAAATTAAGAAGAAAAAATGGTATCACTACTGTTACCATTTTGGTTTTGTTCTCTGACTTTTTTAATGCCTATATACATAGTTGTTATCAAATTGAGTATATACCTTTGTTGGTTGAGATATTTTGTTTTGATTTTTTAAAGTGTGCACAAATATGTTTCTTTGTTGTTTATTTGTGTTTGTTAAAATACAAAGTAGCAAGCCCCATTTATAACTTATAACCCCCTCATTTCTCCCAACTACCTAATCTCATTTCCTTCTTTATGTTTGTGTTTATGAGTGGAAATGCAGATATTTTATTCAGCTTTTTTTCAATAACATTATATCATAAACATTTTCTCATAACATTAATAGTTTGTAAACATTTTATGGCTGCATAGTAGTAGCTACCATGTGTTGAGTAACTACTGTGTGCCTAGCGCATGATTTGAGGCAACTGTATGACTAATAAAATATCTGTCAGTTCAAACATTGCTATGCCTGTCCCAGGGATACCTCAGCATGTGAATATGTGACAGTTAATCATTAACCACTCTTCCGACTGTTGGACATTTATGGCTTCTTAATTTTCACTGTTATCAATAATATAGTTACTATTGTGCTGTGTTTGTCTGTGTCTGCGGTTCAAATTATTTTCTAACAAAGGTTTCTGGAAATTAATATTTTTAGTTTTTGACCAAAATTGCCAATTGCCTTCCTGAAAGGTTATGCCAGTTTACAGGGAGTGATTAATTCAATGGGGGCAAAGTAGAGAAAGGGAATGACATTTCACAGAGGAGGTGACATTTGAGCTGGGTCATGCAGGATGAGTAGGGCTTTGGCAGAAGAGAGGCAGAGTAGACAGCGCATCCCTAACAGGAAAGGAAGTGAGAGCAACGGAACCAGGGCATGAGGGAGCCCTTACCTCAGCCCCTGTTCCCTCTGCTTATTGGCTACCAGAAATCCTCATCATTTAGTTATTTTAGAATCAGCAGGAAGGAGAATCAGAATAGAGTTGAAGGGAAAGTTAAAATTCTAATATGTGATTCTACCCTTTCATATATTTAGAAACCATCTCATCTCAAATGAAAGCTCTTTTGAAGTTCTGAGTAGTTGGTTTCTTTTCTTTTTTTTTTTCTAAAGGGAGAACAAATCCCCTGAGGATTTATTATAACTGGGAAACATATGGAATCTCTCTGGTTCCAGCTGCTTCCTTGAATTTAAAGAGGCAAGGACAACACATGTGACATTGGTCCTAATGTGTACGGGATTCATCATCAATGTCCTAGTTATATGCAGTGAGGAGAATGTCATCAACTTTGTGTGTTTGATATGATTTATATTCATTTGCTTGATAAAATGGATAAAGGTAACTAAAATCTATTTTTAAATGTCAGGTAGGTGCCAGATACCAGAGAGTCGAATTCTATAGTAAGTAGAGCTTTCAGCATTTATCTGAGCATGGTATGTCTGCAGTTCCTTCTTTCAGGGCTGGAGTAAGTGCTGAACATCAAGGGGATAAAGGTGGAGGGTAAGAGAACAGGTCTGAAAGATGTTAAACAGAAGTCTATAGTCCACACTCCCCGGTCAGGGCAGTAGAGGCTTCCCCATGCCAGCCACTCCTCACTAAATGCTGTCGTCACGTCTGGGAAGGCAATGTGGCCCCTAAGCCGCGTCACGTCGTATTTTGAAGAAGGCAACTTATAAATTATAAGTTAAGTAATGTACTGTTTCTAAAGCTGCCAGAGTACCTCAGGACAAATGGGATTTTCTTGTATGCTGCTACTGTAAAGATTTAATCTAGCTGGTGTTTATGAAGTTCATAGAGTGATTAACCATCTTCAAACCCACCTATGAAATAGAAATTGGCGGAATTAGGGAAACATGTGAGTTACAGGCTGTTTTAAAATAAATTATGCCTTTCTGCTTTTAAGGAAATACAATACTAGGAACAGATGAAGTGATCAAATAGATGGCCTGTTGGACCAGATTTAATTGATAGCTAAGAAATCTTTATCATTAGCATTGTCGTACAAATATATTAGAATATCTCTAGACATACCGGTAGCCCATGAAAATTGCTGTGGCTGTCTCCCAATATTCTGGTATTCTACAAATGTCTCCTGAAGTAAGCCAATAAGTGGAATTATTACACCATATTACCACCAGTGAAACCTTAAAGGAACCAAAAGAGTGGTTGCCTCTTAAGTAAGGTGACCAGACGTCCAGCTTTTGGCGGGACAGTCCCGATTTTTAACAATTTGTCCTGCGTCCCGCAGCGTTTTAAAAAAGTCCCGATTTTTGGAAAGAATGCACGACAAGCTAGGGAACAGCGGGAGATAGACCAAATTTTTAATCAAGAACCCCCTTCCCCGCGGTCAATGGTGTCCCGCTTTACCAATGTTAAAATCTGGTCACCTTACTCTTAAGGTTCTTGCAAGCTATTAATTAGATAATATATATAAAACTCTTAACACTGTGAGGACACTTTAATGATGGAAGTAGAAGGGGTTGTTATTTTTGTTTTATTATTGTTGTAGTTATTATTTTTATTATTCAAATTATTTTACAACCTTGACTTTTACTCCTGCATTGCTAGTCTTCTCCCCCATCCTAACAAAGGAAGATGTAAGATTGGAAGACTGTCTTAAATACTATTTACTTGTCTATGAAAGGGAGGCTAGAGTTTGATGATATATAGAAAATACAAAAATGTGCCACTGGGCCAGGTGTGTAGCTGCATGAATTACTGTGATGAACTTCATCTAAAAGGAAAACTCAGGGAAGCCAGGATGGCTCAGTGGGTTTAAGCGCTCACTTTTCAGCCCCTGGGACCCAGGATCAAATCCTGGCCCCAGCCCATGTGGACCCATATGCTGAACTGGGGAGTGCCCCCAGTTAGGTTCTCACTGGGGTGAGACCCTGGTCCAGTTCCTACCCTGTGCAGCCCATGCCCACCTGTGGAATGAAACTACCGGTATGTGGAAAAACCAATGATGTGCAACTATGGAGACTGTTCTGGGCCCTCCCCCTTCTCTCTGACTCTGCCTCTGTATCTCTCTCTCTTTCTCTCTCTCTCTGTCAAAACAATAAAAATAAATCTTTAAAAGGAAAACTCATACCTTATTCACAAACTCATTCACAACTTAATTTTCTAAAAAATATATCTACATTAAGATAGTGAAAATGATTGACATCTTTACCAAAGTTCTTAGCAACTTAAAAAAAATTTAAACCAGATGCTAATGGAAGCCTATGAGAAAGAAGGCCTTCAGTCTCCAACTTAACTTTTCTCTTCAACCACCATGTGTCCAGCTTTTGATTTCTTTAATTAATATTTGCAGCCTAAAACACAAAATTACCTTGCTCAGATTGCCATTATTTGGCTTCTCAAACTGGCATAGGTTTCAGAATCTAAACCATCTATTGTTCTTCTTATTCCTAGTCCTGATAGGTAGCATGCTCTCTCTCTTGCATATTTGGATAAAAGACATATTTTTTTAATCGCACATAAAAAGAATAAAGTTATGTTATTTACATAAATTGCTTGAATAATTTATCTAAATCTTTGTAAATACTCAAAGCAGTTGATCATAAAAATAGATTTTATTTAGAGTTAGTTTGCATCGTTACTATGGTTGTCATGGTAAATGAATTTTTATTAGTACCACTGATGAAGTTAATTTCTGTTCATTTTATATTGTCTATAAAGTCTATCCTAGAAGAAAATGCCCATGTATTATGGTTCTGCCATAAAACTTTCCTTACTCCGCTAATCCTTGGTTCTCTTCATCTTTTTTATGCGCAAGAATTTCATCATTTAACTCTTTCTATCTACTTAGCTATCACTTACTGGTATCTACCCTGTGTCACTTAACTTTAATTTTTTCATAGCTTTTGTTTTAAGTTCTCAAATTTATTATAAGTTCCTCCATGACATACCTTATAGCAGGGGTATATTGTACACTGTGCGTCTCAGGTTATGCCCCACATAGTTGTTGATTGATGGGAGTTATAATCAACATTAGTAAACTTCATCTGTTCATTCATATCACACTGAATATTTCTAATGCCACATCAAAATTAATAAATATCTGAAATATGCATCCACTTTTTCCCCAGGTTAGTCAACTTCATGGCATCCCCAAGCTTCTGCAGCTTCTAAAAGTTCAGAATGAAGATGTTCAGCGATCTGTGTGTGGGGCCTTGAGAAATTTGGTGTTTGAAGACAATGACAACAAGTTGGAGGTAGCTGAACTCAACGGAGTACCTCGACTGCTCCAGGTGCTAAAGCAAACCAGAGACTTGGAGACTAAAAAGCAAATAACAGGTAATGCTTATTGCATATTAAAGGGCATACGCGGTACACCCCAGCCAGGTGTATTACATCATCTGTTTTTCTTAAGACTCCTGGAACAAATGATTAATGGGGTCATTATTATAGGAGAGAGAGTTTTCAAGGAACATTGCCACCTGCTGGCTTAGACCCCAGATTCAAGTCAAGGTTGAATTCCTTTTGTTTGACGGGGGAATTTTTCTGAGGCTTTTGCTTAATATTTCTAATTAGAAACTCTATGCACATTTGACTACAGCTTTAAAACTTCTTCACAAGACTCACTGCATGAAAATTCTGCCTAAATTCACTAACAGCCAACTTTGTACTTTGTGAATGTGTGGGCATTCAATATTGTCCTAGGTGTCCAAAAAATTCTAAAGAAACTCAACAACAACCACACCCACTTCTTTTTATTATTTACTCAGCAATCTATTTGCTAAAACTATACAAAGAAAGTGAATTAGGAAGTCAAATATGTCCAAATGTAGAAGATCAGTTTAATCAAACTAGTCAAAATACCAGAAACTATATTTCCCAAATCTTCCATCACCTGAACCCCTCAAACTACCAGTTCTCTCTAGCCCACCTATTTCTCTATCCCTATGACCCCCCCTCAAAAAAAGAGAGAAAAAGAAAAGATGTCTGGATATGTTTTTTTAGTGCTCTACTTTATATTTCTGTTAAATACTGATTTGAACAGTTAAATATCTCCTTTCTGCCCAATGGATTACAAAAATGAACCAATCAGATAGAATTAAAGCAACAGTTTTAATAATCCTGAGGCATGAAGAGACATAGTTTCATTTAAATGAAAAGTGTGGATGGTCTAAGAGAAAGTGGTTCATTGTTGTCCTGGTCCATCTCATAGTGCATCCCCATAAGCTCTGTGCTGATGCTCACTGCACACCTTACAAAGAGTGCAAGAATCATTACTAAGTGTAGTCATCAGTGGTATTGCCTCCGGGACACTAATTATCTTCAATGTCCCCGGAGGTTACACATACATTTTAAAATGTAATTATGGGGAAGCCGGGATGACTCAGTGGGTTAAGCGCTCACTTTGCAGCACCAGGGACCGAGGATCGAATCCCAGCCCCGGCCCATGTGGAACCATATGTTGAACTGGGGAGTTCCCCCAGTTCAGTTCTCTCTGTGTCTCTGTATCTCTCTCTCTCTCTCTCTCTCTCTCTCTCTCTCTGTCAAAATAAATAAATAAATAAATAAATAGAAAAAAAATAAAATAAAATGTAATTATAACAAAAACCTTAAGTTTGGGTGTATTTTTAGGTATTGTTGGATAATAGAATAAATCTCAGTTTAACAGATGAGGCCCAAAGAAGTTAACACTTTTTAATATATAACATAAAAGTTTTTATAAATGGTAATAGTTGACATTGTTCTTATTTAAAGAGGGAGTTTATAAATATTGTTTTAAATTGAATTAAATATATTTTGTGCTTCTGCCATCTTCACTTTACAGTACAATAGTTTTTTTAATAAAAATGTTATCACATCCTCTGTCCATTTGTGTCTTAAAATATCACATTTTTCTATCTTGATATATGTTAATTTTATAAAACTATATAAAGGATTGTACCATGCTGCCTTTGTGCTTGCATGCTATCATATCCCATGGGAGAGTTTCTTTTATATTTGAGTTATAATATAATACCTATAGAAATTGAGTGGTTTCATTCATTCATTCATTCATTCATTCATTCATTTAGCCAATGTTTACAGGGCAGCGTTCAAGTAACAGTCAGTGAAAATCAGTTTAGAGAAGTTGTGGATTTTATTTTCCAGCTATTAAAATGTGAACAATTATGTAATGGTTGGCATACAAATATTTTTTTAAATCCTCACATTTAGAACCTAAGGGGAAGCCGGGATGGCTCAGTGGGTTGGGCGCTCACTTTGCAGCGCCGGGGACCAAGGATCGAGTCCCGGCCCCAGCCGTGCAGAACCATGTGCTGAACTGGGAGCTCCCCCAGTTCAGTTCTCTCTCTGTGTCTGTATCTTTCTCTCTCTCTCTCTCCTCTGTCAAAATAAAAAAATAAAATAAAATAAAATAAAAAATATATATATTAGAACCTAACATTTTCTCCATTAATACAATAATGAACCACAGAGAGAATTGAATTACCTAGTAAGACAGTCAAAAAAATAAAAATAAAAAGACTTTATGAAGGAAGTATGTCTCATTGTGGATCTTAAGAAAATGAGAGGCTTTGGACTGGTGGTCTGAAGGAGAATGAAAGTTATTAGCAGCAAAGTGAACATCATTAGCAAAGCAACCATGTGGAAAGAAGCTGCTAGTCATTTAGAGAAAGCTTGGATAATAGAGTAATTGAGGTTAGGGTTCATGATAGCTAGAAAGCTTAGGAGGTTGTGTGGGTGTGTGTCAAGAAGTAATCCATTGAACCATGCTTCCGCTTCGTTGGTATAGGTACCGTAGTAGGAACCTAAGGTCAGAGAACATTCTTTGGTATTGATGTCATAGAAACCATTCAGTCATTTTTAAATAATCTACAGAGCTGATAAATGGAGGTTGATTGTACAAGTCCCAAGGTATCTAATACAGGCCAGACATCCCTACCAGAGGGTTCATTCATTAAATGTTGATTGAATGGAGTGGATACTTGAATGTTTGATACAAAGCCTTTAAATAACGTCCTTAGTTCTATTAATGGAAAAGCTAAATAAGTGCTTTCTGTGCCTTGGAAATAAATTGTTGACTTAAGTAGACATGTTTATATCTTTGTTTAGGAAACCATATATGTGAAGCTCTTCTTGTCTATTGCGTAAACATCTTCTTATTGAGCCCCTATTGTGAGCTAGTCACTCAGCTCTGGCTTTTCATTTGTCATCTCTGTTCTCTGTTTTTCCTGACAGCTCGTTAAGGCTTTATTGACTGTTTACATGTGATCAGTGTGAGGTTCAGGGGGGTTAATTGTGTAAGGTTACACAGCTAGTCTAGAACAAAGCCAGATTTGAACGCAGTTTTATCTGGCTTTTTTACTGTATCAAAGTGATTCCCACCTACTGCTGGGGGACAGGAGGTGACTTGTTTTTACACATCTTTCAAAAGGGGCTTGTCTTTGAGAATCTCAGATCAGAGAGCCTCTCCCTCGCTCCTCTTTGACCCTTACTCTCTCTTCTTGTCTTGTTCCTGCCTGGTGCAAACCCTCTTCCTCTCTCTAATGTGCCCTTTCAGTAGCCTCATACCTGACCTCTGATTCAATATCACATGTTCCCAATCTATTCACTACTCTACTAGTGATTTCAAAAATATTACCCCATTATGCTCCCCTTTACCAATGAGATAAGGTCTGTACTCTGTACATACTGCACAAAGATTCTACAATCTTAACCTGATGACCCTTGTCAGCAGTGTATCCTCACCTACCCTTCTCTCATCCTTCAGTAGCTGTCACAAATGTCACTTTTCTGAATTATTTTCTCCTCTGAAGTAAATGCCATCCTTTCATTCTCTAGTTTCATCACTTATTGATTTTGTGTGTATATGTATGAGGGTGTATGTATATGTATATGTATGAGGGTATGTGTCTAAGTGTGTATAATCTCCAATCTGTAGTGAGAGGAAGCCAGGCTGGGTCAGTGGGTTAAGAGCTCACTTTGCAGCCCTGGGGACTGAGGATTGAATCCCAACCCTGGCCCATGCAGACCCATACGCTGAACTAGAGTGTGCTTCCCATTCAGGGAGGCCCCCAGTTTGGTTCAGCCCCTGGTTCAGCCCCTGGCTCAAGGGGCCATGCTTCTCATGTGGAAGCCCCCAGCCCAGTTCCCACCCTGCGTGGCCTCTTCCCACCTGTGTGGAACAAAACCATGTGGAAAACTGATGACATACAACTGTGGAGACTGCTCTGGGCCCTCCCGCTTCTCTCTGTCTCTCTCTCTGTCTCTGTCAAAAACAGTAAAATAAATCTTTTAAAAAAAAGTTTGTAGTGAAAATTTAAGCTCTTTCCTAGCTTCAGGCCATACAGAAATTTGGTAGGCATTACATATCTATACAATATTCTATAGTAAAAATTCAAAAATTATGCTCAAATGCCCCAAATTATATACTTCCATAGAAATATCGCATACCCAGCTATAAAAGACATTGGCTGTTGAAGGAAAATTCCACTCCCTTTGTTCAAATTAATCCTCTCTGGTTTTTATTAAGGTGTACTTTTCCTTTGAGTGTGCTGTGTGGTCCTTTTTAAAAAGAGGAATGTCATTATGCTTCACACTTTTAAGTCTCTGGCAAGCAGAGACTTAATTTTTTTGCTTCTTTAGAACAGGAAGCATTTTTTTTCTTTTCTCTTTTCTCTTTAACTTTCTTTTATAGCTTAGTAACCAAAACTCAGCCTCAGACCTGCCTTTAATTGTCTTCAGCCACCTTCAGAGTTTTATTTCATTTCTCCCCCATTCCAGGCCTCTTAAGATGGAGTGGGAGGAATGAAGTCATTGTATTACAAGATCTGTGGCTGAGGGACACTGCTGCTGACTAAACTCAAATGCTAGTTTCATCAGGAAAAGACCTCAAATGCCAGAGTTCTAGTCCTTACAAGGCAAGACCCAGTGTCACTGTACCTAATGGGTGCTAAGTGTAGGCTGCAGTGAATATTTATTTTTCATCATTTTAGGAATTGGATACTTGTACAAGCCAAAGTAAGGTATTCAAACACAAGAGACTGCATTAGACCTAAAATGTTCTAACCAGGCCAAACACAAGTGAAGTTGAATGATTACCAAGCTTTAACTGTACAGACTGTTATTTCAGTCATTAATATTAGGAGAGATGATATCACCACATAATGCAGCCAAGATTGCCATGCTTGCTTTTTTCATAAAGGAGACCGCCCTATATACCTGCACTTCCTCTTTCCTTCATACAGATAATGCAGTACATTTAAGGTGGAATTATTGACTGGGCAGTAGGGGAGTGAATAGGGAAGAAAATGAAGATCTCTTCTCTGTCCCCTCTCTCTTTGTCCTTTCCTGGATGCTAGTGAGTTAGAGTAACTTACTGAGGTATGAAAGGTGGCAAGGCAACTTTATATCTTCGGAGAGTCACTGGAATAGCAAACAATCGGTGTATAGTTCTTCCACTAAATCAGTATTCGAGCACCAAATCTGTAAGAAAAACAAATCCTAAATGCATATGCCACTTCAGATTCTTTCTCAGTACCCAGCTTCATTCTCTGTCTCACAAATGCCCTGGTAAGTATGGTATTCTATAATTTTCTTTTTTCCCTGAGTTGTCCTTTCTCTTCAACGGGGGTGGGGTGTAGGAAGGAATTCAAGTGGAAAGACAAAGTTAAATGAGTAAATGTAGTACCAGACTTAGACCAATGTTTAGGCAATGCAAGTTGGTAGATAAGATAAAATACTCTCTCTCTCCTTTACTGCCAAACTGTTATATAAGACATCTATGAGGTAGCTGCTTAAATTCCAGGAGGACATAAAATCTATCATTGCATAGGAGTCAATAAATATTAATTGATGTTGACAGCCATAAGCATAATGTCGAAGGCTGTCTGCAGGCCCTTCCTGCTATTTTTAGGAGGCAAATGTCAGGTGGAGGTTGCAGGTAGTAGGGAGCAGGAGGCAGAGGGAGGTAGTCTGTGCATTTCAGTCTGGAAAACTATGACCCTTTAAAAATGTTGAAGTCTTACAGTAGGTTCATTTCAAGCTTCCCTTTTGCTGAGCCCAGAATTTATCATCTCATTGAGCTCAACTTTATGGTATAGGGTCTTTTAAGAGAAATAGCAATAAATATTTAAAGATTACTGGCTTTCATTCACATTCCTGATTATACCTGCATAGTTTATAGTTATATATGCCTCCCGTATATTTTTAATTGTTCTTACGGATCAGCTTCCATTGCCATCTAATGAGCTCTAAACAGGTTCTTCCGATTGGGCAAGGTGCTGTGTCCCCCACTTCTTATTTTTTATAACTCATCATAGCCTTAGAGGTAAAGGCTTTAACTGATGTTTTCATTACGTAGTCATTTTGACCCAACCCTGTACTGTTTTGATTCTAGGTTTGCTATGGAATTTGTCCTCTAATGACAAACTCAAGAATCTCATGATAACAGAAGCCTTGCTTGTCCTGACTGAGACTATCATCATTCCATTTTCGGGGTGGCCAGAAGGAGACTACCCCAAAGCAAATGGTTTGCTCGATTTTGATATATTCTACAATGTCACAGGATGCCTAAGGTAATAACCACTTTCCCAACACACACACACACACACACACACACACACACACACACTTTTATCTCAGTGTACCAAAATACTGCATCCAGGTCTGTTTAAAACTCTACCCCATTACCTATAAGAATTATAAAGATCATTTTAATGACTAGTTATAAGAATTATAAAGATCATTTTAATGACTATTTAATGAATTACAGTGTAGAGACAGTGACAAAGGTTCACATATCAACATAATATTTCTAGAATTGTTTGATTTCAGAAGCTACCTACAGTAGCTCGTAAGAGAGAGGATGTAAGTTCCACGAGACTTAGAGAAACAAGAGATCTTATCTAAACCTAGAAGTTCATGTAGACTGGCTTCCTGTCTCACAGGGTTTAAGGCAGGCTTCATGCTGTTTTTAATTCATAAAATCTAATTTAATGACATGGTTTAAAAAAATAATTTTGAACCTGGTGTTTTATTATTTTTTATTTTTTTATTGATGTATAATTGATATACGACATTTACATTAGTTTCAGGTGTATAACATAATAATTTGTTATTGTATAGATTGTGAAATGATCACTGAAGTATAGTTAACATCTATTACCATACATAGTTACAGAATATTTTTTCTTATGATGAGAACTTTTAAAATTTGCTCTCTTAGCAACTTTCAAATATCCAATATTATTAACTATAGTCTCTGTGCTGTGCATTACATCCCCAGGTCTCATTTATTTTATAACTGGAAGTTTGTATTTGTACCTTCAGTGATTTTTGCCAACCCCGCCCCTACCCTGCCTCTGGCAACCAGCTATGTGTTCTCTGTATGTTTGATTTCGGTTTGGGTTTGTTTTTTTTTTAGATTCCATGTACAAGTGAAATCATATAATATTTGTCCTTCTTTGCTTATTTCACTTAGCATAGTGCCCTCACAGTCTATACTGTCATCTATATTGTCACAAAAGGCAGGATTTTCTTCTTTCTTATGGCTGAATAATAAGTGTGTGTGTGTGTGTGTGTGTGTGTGTGTGTGTGTGTGACATATTTTTATCCATCGATGGTCACTTTGTTTTCATATCTTGGCTATTGTGAATAATGCTACAATCAACATGGCATTCATATATCTTTTTAGGTAAGTGTTTTTGTTTTCTTCAGATAAATACCAAAAGGTGGAACTGCTAGCTTATATGGTATTTCTATTTTTAATTTTCTGAGGAACCTCCATGCTGTTTTCCATAGTGGCTCCACCAATTTACATTCCCACTAGCAGTTCACAAGAGTTCCCTTTTCTCCACATCCTTATAACACTTATATTTTTTCTTTTTTATAATACCCATTCTAACAGATGTGAGGTGGTTTTAATTTGCATTTCCCTGATGATTAGTGATATTGAGCATCTTTTCATGTACTAATTAGCCATCTATATGTCTTCTTTGGAAAAATGTCTACTTAGATGTTCTGCCCATTTTTTAATTAGATTGTTTGTTTTTTGTTATTAAGTTGTATGAGTTCTATATTATATTTTGTATATTAACCCCTTATCAGAAATGTGATCTGTAAATATCTTCTCCCATTCAGTACATTGCTCTTTCATTTTGTTGGTGGGTTGTTGTGCAGAAGCGTTTTAGTTTGATGTAGTTAGTTCCACTTGTTTAACTTTTCTTTTGTTGCCTTTTCTTTTGGTGTCAAATCCAAAAAATCATCACCACGACCAATGTTAGAGCTTACCACCTATAATTTCTTCTAGGAGTTTTATGGTTTCAAGTCTTTAATTCATTTTGAGTTAATTCTGTGTATGTTGTAAAATAGTAGTCTATTTTCTTTCATTCTTTTGCATGTGGCTGTCCAGTTTTCCCAGCACTATCTATTGAAGAGACTTTCCTTTCCCTGTTGTGTATTCTTGACTTGTTGTTGTACATTAATTGACCATATATGTGTGAGTTTATTTCAGGGCTTTTTGTTCTGTTCCATTGATATATGTGTCTGTTTTTATACCAGTACCCATAATTTTTTTCCAATGCCATACTGTTTTGATTAATATAGTTTTATTATATAGTTTGAAATCAGGACGTATCATACTTTCAGCTTTGTTTTCATCTTTTCTCAAGATTACTTTGGCTGTTCAGGGTCTTTTGTAGGTTCATACGAATTGTAAAATTGTTTCTTCCATTTCTGTGAAACATACCATTGGTATTTTGATAGGGAGTGCATTGAACTTATAGATTGCTTTAGGTAGTATGGATATTTTAACAGTAATAATTGTTCCAGTTCACAAGCATGGAATGTCTCTCCATTTATTTGTATCTTCTTCAATGTCCTGTTGTTTTCAGGGTACAGATCTTTCACCTCCTTGTTTAAATTTATTCCCAGGTGTTTTTTTTAATAACTTTAACACAACAGAGCCTAAAGGAACAGAATGTCTTACCATAAGAATAGCTACAAGATGGGCAGGGGGTTGGGGCGAATGGGTGAGGAAGGTGAGGGGATTAGGAAGTACAAATTGGTAGTCACAAAATAGTCATAAGATGTGAAATATACAGTATGGAGAATATAGTCAATGATGTAAAAACTATGTATGGTGTTAGATGGGCACTAGACTTATCAGCGAGATCAGTTCAGTTCTTATACACCTGAAACTAATATAAAATAATATTAAATGTCAAGTATAATTTTAAAATAAATATAGAGGGGCTGTCCAGAAAGTATCCAGCCATGTAATGTGAAAAATAGAGGCATTTATGGCTGGATTTTTTTCCAGATAGCCCTCGTATATAGTCACAGGATGTAAAATACAGCATAGGGCTATAGTCAGTGGTACTGTAATAGCTATGTAAGGTGTCATATGGCTAGTAGATTTGTTGGGGTCATCACTTCGTGAGGTATATAAATGTCTAATCATTATGTTGTTTTATATACCTGAAACCAATAGTAAAAAATAGTAATAAGTACATTTTTAAAAGGAACAACTACAAAGGAGTTAGTTTGATCAACATTTCTAAATATTGGGATTAAAAATGCTTGAAATGTTTTTTCCCTTGGGCTGTCAGATGCCAACTAAATCAAGAGCAAATAGAAACACACACAGGAGAAAGAAAAATACTAGTCTTAACTTCTCTACGATCATGCATATCATTATTTCTTATTATATATTTGAAAATAATCATTGTCCTTTATGCCCAAGGATTAAAAGAAATCAGAAGATGTAATCAAAATTAGATAACCCAAAAGAGGCCAGGATATATTATGCCTTTCAATCTTTTCTCTAGTAGTTATACAATTCATTTTTTCAGGGCCTCTGAGGGAATTTATTATGGTAAATTGTTATCTTCACAGTTAATCACACAGCATATCAAGTGCCAATTTTGTATAAAGCATTACTTTATGAGAGTTTTACAAAGATAAATAATAAAATCCTTCAGGAACTTTTAATCTAGCAGGGGATGCTGATGAGCAAACAATCTAGAATACAGCTCCAATGAAATGTGTTAGAGAGTGGTTCTCAAAGTGTGGCCCCTAACAGGACTATCTGCATCGCCTGGAACTTTCTGGAATTCTTGGATCCCACCATGCAATCAGAAACTCTCAGGGTGGAGCCCAGCAATCTATTATTAGTTTCAACAAGCCCTCCAGGTGATTTTGAGGCACTGCTGGTGTCAGAGGTGCAAGGTGGGTGCTACAGGAAAGCAGAACAAAGGGCCATTCATGCCAAGTGGTGAGATCAGACAGACACTAATGAAGCTGGGCCTTGGACTGTTGGAATAGTCCAAAATTATGTAAGGAGGAAGGATTAAATTCTTGAACAGCATAAGAAGTGCCTAAATGGTATCACTTGAATTCATCTTCCCTAGTGTCCACAGGAACTGCTTTTTGAATGTGCTTTTGATCCATTAAACCATTCTGATTCATTTAAAAATATTTTACGTCTTAAAACTTCTCTGTAGCTCCCATTGCTTTACCATGCACATCAGAGTTCTCAGTGTTGTCAATGTATCAGTCAGAAGCCTTTCAACTGAAAATTGCACACACCCAACTCAAACTCACTACCGCCAAGTAGGGATTCATTGGCTCATGCACCTGAAATGTTGACAGTCACTTATGGAAGTGAAGGAAGTGCAGCAGGAATCATAGCCTCAAAGACTGGAATAAAAATTCATCATCACTGGGACTCACTCTTTAAAGAATATATATATACTTGTATCTCATCTCTGCTTGCTGTTTTTCATATTGGGCTCCTTCTCTGCAAATGCAAACAGGCCTATGCATTTTTTAAAATCTTTAATCTCTAACACCTAGCAAAGTTTCTGGCATATAGTAAGCAAATATAAAGTATATAAATGAAAAGAATAAACAAATGAGTGAGTACATGCAAATACATGATGAATTATGTGCATAATCAAGACTTGAAAGATCAAATTTGTTATGGAAACTAATCCATCACAGAAGTGGGAAACAGTCTAAGGCCAAACTGTAGAGGTTTTGAAGATATATTAAGGAGTTCATTATTTTCTTACAGAAGCAGTAATAGCTAGTGTGGGGAAGATAGGGATATTAAAAGTTCTGTGTGAAGAAAAATATATTAACAGGAGAAGTGTTTTGAGAAGGTAAAAATCAAGAGTACGCTGTTATTAATAGTTAAAATCTCTTTCTGTAGTGTCCCCTATGAATGAGAATAAGACTTGCATGGTTTGGGTGAAGCAGTGCCTTGGTCAGCATGCATTTTCCAGAAGGTATTATATAATAGCTGAATTCACTTTCATCAGAATGACACCATTTTAAACAGTGTTTGCAAAGTCAGTCCAAACCACTGATTTGAACTACTTTCAGAAGTAAAATATAACAAAAACATAGAGGAAATTTGAGCACCATAATAATCTTACTAAGATATCTGTTCTTATTTCATCTGTATATCTACCTACTTTAGAATAATAGCTAGCATTGTGATTATGTTCTAGAAATTGTTCTAAATGCTTTATGAGAATGTTCTCAGTTTATTCTCACAGCAGTCCTTGTAAAGTTGGTTTTCCCTATTTTATAGATGAGGAAACTGGGGCTCAAAGGATGTAAGTGATTTTTCCCAATGTTATACTGCTAATAAGAGACAAGGCTGCAATTTAAATCTAGGAAGCTTGTCTCCAAAGCCAAAATTCTTGGTTAATATGCTGGACACATTAATGTTAGTCACATGCCACAGACTATGTTGATATGGATGTAAACCTCTGCCCTTCACAGTCTTGTCTTGCAAACTCACAGGGTCAGGTAGGCCCATTACACCCATGTTCAAGTCTCATTATGGACATACCGTATGTCTGTGTTTCAGTATTTTTGCTTTAGAAGTTCAATGCAAGTGAAGCTCTGCGCTGCTTGCCTTTAATATAAACAGAGAAGATATAAAGAATGAAGCATATAAAGTGGGAATCTTTCCAAAAGAAGAGATGAAGGCAAGGTAGATGTTGCCACAATGAGTGTAAAATCCACTAGGAGATAAGCATCAGAATGTAAGAAAAGACCTATAGGGGACCTGCAAATTCTCAGTTTCCATGACAATAGAGGTATCTGCTAAGTAGTTGCTTATTTATGAACCTAGCTTACTCTACAAAGATTTTAAGACTGGTGTTGACTGGTTCTAGGAAGAGTGAATCTTAGCTGAATAAAACGGTCGTAAATGTTAGCAAATAAATGTTTCAAGTTTGCTTGAGGTATTCTGTCCCCCAATAGGTGTCATAAGGTGACCAGACGTCCCGCTTTTGGCGGGACAGTCCCAATTTTTAACAATTTGTCCCATGTCCCTCGGCGTTTTAAAAGAGTCCTGATTTTTGGAAAGACTGCACGACAAGCTAGGGAACAGCGGGAGATAGACCAAATTTTTAATCAAGAACCCCCTCCCCCCCCGGTCAATGGTGTCCCGCTTTACCAATGTTAAAATCTGGTCACCTTAGTAGAGCCAACAATGAATTGGCAACATGGTTAGCATCTTTGGTGTTATGATTGACTTACCGGTAGGTTAATGTCACTAAATTCCTTCAGTCTACTTTGGAGAAAAACTACATGTATCAGTGACTCTCTAATGACTTTGAGATCAATTCTGAGAGGGACTTCATAGTCTGCATATAACAATGGTGTAGAGCAGGGGTGTCAAACTGGCGACCCACGGGCCGAGGTAATTTTTTGTGGCCCACAATGCTCTGAAATAAAATGAAAATAGAAAATATTGTTATGAAGAAAATAGTGCTTAGGGGAGATCGAGGCAATACCGTACACACAATTCCCTCATTAACCCTTTAACTACTGAAAACGAGTATACACGTGGCCCAGTGCCTTTCCTGGGGGCTTGTGGGCGTGTATAAACGTGCTGACTCAGTTCCGGCAACGTTTGTAAATGTGATGTGGCCCGCGTGAATCTTGCCTGTTGCACCAAATGGCCCGTGTTTTAATTGAATTTGACACCCCTGGTGTAGAGCAAATATACTCTATAGGTCAAATGCTGGCTTTTTTAATGAACTTAATGGCAGTGACTTTGCTTCTGCCCATTTGGAGCCACTAAGGTGAAATTGCATTCAAATAGGAGAACATGCACAGTTTTTCCTTTGAAAAGAGTAACACTGTGAGCATGCCATATTTGTCAGTTATTAAATCATTTATTTATAGGATTAGCATCTGTGTGCACCAGCATTGGTGCTTTTTTAGTTCCTTTTGGAATTACATACTTTTCATGGCTAAAGTTACTCACTGAAAGATGATTACAGATTTTTCAATAGGGAACACAGTGTTTGTGCAAGTTTCAATTTTTTTTCCTTAAACAAAGTTAGATTAGCATAATGAGTAGCAAAATCCAAGTTAGAAGAGTAAAAATAAATTGATATACTCCAAATTGTGCTAGAGCTAGCAAGAGTGATTATGAACATCTCTTCATAGCGCCACCTGAGTGACATCGTGTTAGTAGCTTGAAATCAGCCATGGTGGGAGCATTTATACCACAGAAATTGGCAAACACTACAAATCAGAGATCTCCCTGCTCCCAGAAAGTTGTTTGTTAAATATTTACAAGCATATTACTGACTTCCATTAGTTGATTACTTGAACATCAAAATATGAATAATTAGGGTATAGGCATATTTCTCTTTGTTTTCTTTAAAGGTATTATAAAACTTCGGCATTTTCTCTTTCTCTTTTTCTTTTTTTTGAGTGAAGAAAATCTAAAATGCCTCTTTTTTTTTCCAAAATTATTTTCATTTACTTAGAGCAAAAAGTATAACTAACAGTTAAAATATTTGGTTATTTATTGCAATTAGTAGGAAACTCTTCCAGATATTTCAAATTCCAAAAGACTTGTGACAATCATAGAATTAAATTAATAAAAAGCATTAGCGACCTTCTTTGATTGCACCTCCCTCCTATACACACATTAATAATGAGCCCCTACTTTTCTATGTCTTATGAGTAATTCCTTGGAAATTAGTGTGACATGGCTGTCAAATCTGTGTGTTCCACCTCACTGATTGTCACACTTGGAAAACCTGTAGATGTGACATAAATAAAACCAATGATTGTTATCAGGAGTAGGTTCAGAATTTCTCTCAAACATTTATTTATATTCTTCCATATCGTTCTTGTGGCTTCTGCCCTCCTATCTTTCCTTACTTTTTACTTTTCTTACCTCCTCTTTCCTATGTGTTTCGTATCTTAAAGGAGAAGAAGTGGAAACAATTTAGAAATAAGAAAGTAATATGCCACCTGAGATCAGGCAGGCACTTTAGTGGATACTTGTAAGACCATGGACAATGGTGGCGCCTTAGAGGATGGAAAAATGCTTACCCCAAAGACCAGTAAGATTGAAAGTTCTGAAAAACACTTCAGGCCAAACACAAACAGCTAAGCAGCCTGTATGATTGTCTCATTCTTCAGTTGAAGAAATTAAGTTACAGATAGTCACAGGGATGTAAAGTACAGCATAGAGAATATAGTCAATAATGTTGCAACAACTGTACATAGTGCCAAGTGGGTGCTAGACTAATGGGGGAGATCACTGCATAAATTATATAAATGTCCAACCACTATGCTGTACACCTTAAACTAACAAAATAATGTTGAATGGCAAGTGTAACTAAAAAAGTAAAAAAAAATTTTTTAAAAGAAAGAAATAGTGAGGTTAACCAAATCATTCTATTACAGGAATAAATCATATTTGCTATTAAGAAAAAAGGATATTAAGTTCCAGTGACTCTTTCACAGAAATTTGAGAAGGGGAATTAACTAGCCCTGCCTTCCTGGGATTTCACCACTTAGTCTGTCTTTCCTCTTGCTCTTATCCAACCCTGTCATTTTTCCTTGAGTGCCTGCTCTATCCAAAGCACTTTTTATATTTCTGAAATTTGAAAGGGGAATGAGGTACTCCAGCATTAGTGGAAGAGATAGACACCTGAAAAGCTAATCATAATACATTTGAAAAGACTATTAATGGAAGCTTTCAGTTACTGGGGGTTGGGAAAAAGTAGTGACTCAAGAGTCACATTTAAGGAGTGGTTAAGGAATGAGAAGGTGTTTGTCCTTTTAAGTCTTTAGCTCATCATTCTGTCACTAGTTCATCTCTGTTGTTTTTTATCTTGAGAAAGACATATAAAAAGCTGCCTTAATCTTATCACCATAATCTGACTTGTAAGTGTTTCTGCATTGTAAATGCCTCCCTGAAATTTGCAATTTAGTTTAGGATGCTAGTACAAAATGACAAAATACTACTATAGCTCAATAGAAATTCTTTTTTATATAATTATATTTTGTGCCTAGATATGCTAGTTAAAGGGGAAAACAGTTGGTAATGCATTTTTTCTCCTACAAGTGACTTAACCATTATTTTTCCCCACATGCCATGGTGTCGTAAATGTGTTTGATGCATGTATAATATAGTTATATCTTTTATGTACTATACTACAGTTTTTAACTGTCTTAAACTTCCATTGCTACTTATCACTATAAATCCAGCTGGTGTTGGGAGGGTAGTGATCAGAGGAAGCAAACTGTGCCTTTGGAAAGAGAAGCTATAACTATCAGTCTTGGACCTAATTAGCCACATGGTTAAAGGCAAGTTTTTGTTTTTGTTTTTTTAATATAAATACCAGCCACTCTCTGGAAGAACTACATGTATCTTCTCCAGCACACACAAAAAATTATATCATTGTGTTACTGAATTTTGTTTTTTATGCTTATCTGAATGTTAAACTTTAGAAATTTACTGAATCTGCATTTCCTAATTATCTGTTTTCATTCTGTATACTTTTGCTTACTTATCCCTTATTCTGCACACACTATCTTGGGCAAAAGGGTGAGAAACAATTATTATTCCTTATTCTGAATACTCATGTCAGAAAAAGATTTATTTGGTCTAGCCCTGTGCATAAACCCAGATAATTATTTAGATAATTAAGAAGCTACTTAATTAAATGACAGTTTAATTTCCCTGATTATCAAATAATTATTTTTCTTTTCTGTAAGAAGATAGCTCTCAAAGCAGGAAAGAATTTACTTAAGCCAGAAATTACTTTTTAAAACAATCTAGTTGTACTTATTCACTTCTGAAAAATAAATATAAAACAAGAAGAATGTTAGCCGAGGCACTGTAAACCTAATAGAAGTATCCAGATAGTTCAACATGGAGAGTTGACTTTTCCAGAAATATGAAGACAATAGAATCATCAACTTCAGCCTCAGTTCTATGGTTACTTATTTAAACTCTCCACATTTGATGTGTAAACATAAGCAATAACAATTAATGGAAAACATTATTTGAGACCAAAACATAAATAATGGAATTGGCAATATATCTGGTAATGTTACACTGTCAGATGCCATTGTATTTTTTAAGTTGGTATTTTAGATATACAGTGATGCCTTGGAATTCAAACTTAATCCATCTCAGGACCCTGTTTGAGTTCCAAAACTTTCGAGTTCCAAGATAAATGGGCATTCGGATAAAGCTACGGGCCATACAGTTGATATGTCCCACATGAACAACGTGTTGGCATTCAGATTTCAAAGCAGCATTCGGATTCCGGGCAAAATTTGCCTGATTTTTTTGGTTCGGATTGAAAGTTCTTCGAGTTTGGGGTGTTCAGATTCCAAGGTATCACTGTACAAACATATGGTTTAGTAGAATAAATTATTTTGTCCATTTCTCTTTAAGTACATTTAAGAGGTGGAAGTGGTATTTGCATAGGTAAATTTAGGTTTTAAAAAATGATTGTTTATAAGCTAAATCTCTTGGGTTTTAGGTCATTATTTTGAAATATCTTAACATAATAAAGTTAATAAAGCAAATAAAACAAACGTGGCCATGCTTGCCTGGTCACCCTCTCTGGTCCCCCTGAACCCAATGTTCCTAAGAGTATGTGTCTCAGAATTGTCAAGCAGCCCAGCTACAACCAACCCTCTTGCAAAGGTCCCCATGCTTTAGACTAAATCTTCCACTATCCCATACAAGTCCTTGGGCCCAGATTTAAAGTTGTATTCCACAGAAAATTTATGACATTTCAGTTTGCCAGAGAAACTCTTTATTCTTCCCTATCAGTCTACAGATATCAACTACCTAGGTTGGGCCCAACCTGGTATAATTATTAAAGGAAACACACGACTAGGGATAAGATGGAGGGAAAAGAACCAGCAAAGGAAAGAGAAGAAAATTTTTATTATATCAAGAGTACTATGTATGCTAAGTATTTTTCTTCATCCGTCAGTTTATGAGTTAAATTTTGAACAGGGAAAGATATTCCCAAGAATGCCTTTGTCAGAGATTTTTAAAAACTTCCTGTGTTTTTCTTTTAAATCTGTGAATAGCTTAAATTGGAGGTAGTATTTTCTTTACTGTATCTTATGATACTGAAAGTCTTTTTTCTTAAAAAAAAAAAAAAAAAAAATCTGTGGAAGCCGGGATGACTCAGTGGGTTGAGCGCTCACTTTGCAGTCCTGGGGACCAAGGATCAAGTCCCAACCCTGGCCCATGTGGACCCATATGCTGAGCTGGGGAGTTCCCCCAGTTCAATTCTAACTGGGTTAAGACCCCCAGCCCAGTTCCTGCCCTGTGCAGCCTCACGCCCACCTGTGGAATGAAACTGTGTGGAAAAACCAATGATGTGCAACTATGGAGACTGTTCTGGGCCCTCCCCCTTCTCTCTGTCTTTATCTGTCTCTGTATCTCTCTCTCTCTCTTTCAAAAACAATAAAAAGAAATCTTTAAAATAAAAATGAGTGGGTTGATGTATTTGGATAAAGCTCCTGATGACTTTGTTGCTCTCCTGCGGTTAAATCTGCTCCCATCTGGGAGGTGCAGGCTATCTGAGCATCATGTTATTCTACTCTAGGTCTTGAGCATCTTGATCAGTTCTAGTCTGGCATCCTAGACATCTTCTTGAGGTGTCAAGAATGTTTAGTCAAGTTCCAGTGGCTCCTGGACATATTTTAGAAATTTGTTTGCTGTTTGTAATTGATTTTAAGTGGAATTTGGCACTTTACCTTAAACAGCCCCTTAAATCAAGAGGGAAAGACTATTGCCTACCAACCAGATGATTACTGGCTACATTAACCATTGAGAATGCTTTTGGAAGACCCAAAAATGCAGGAAAACAGAACTAAAGGATTTTAAGGGTAGATTTTCTCCTCCGCCTTCTGGTTTCTTGAGGTGTAATGGATGCTGAAATATCTTTGTTCAGTGACTGTTCCCTGTCCTGGAAGGAACAAGACATGTAGGTTGCAGAGCTTTGTTCTATCTTCCAACGTTGCTTCTGTTTGCAGATATAACAGTTGACTTTGGCTGTTTGCGGATACCTTCAGGAACTGATGGTGACCAGAGTAACAGACAAACCCTTCTTTGGGCAGAGACTTTTTATTGCGCTGCCAGTTCAAATGAGGCTTCCCTTTTGTTCTGTGCACCCACATGCTGCCTCTGCCACTTTCTCTGGGTTAATCACAGACAAGGCCCAACTGTTTGATATGTATCAGCTGAGAGTTAAACAAAAGCCCAGACCTAAATCTCAAATAACAAGAGGAAGAAGGATGCCTTCTTATCAGCCAGTGTCTTATCAAGTGCCTATTGGGTCTTAGAATGAACTCTGACCAAGCACTTAGTTGACTGGAACCACTCGGGGCCTTACTGTACAATTTACAACACACAATATTAGGTGAACATGAAGGTGCACTCACATTATTTAAAAAACCATTGAGGTCATCACTGACTTGGTGTGTCAGTTAGAACTTTAAAGTCTTAAGACTGGTTCCAGAGGCAGCAATTTGCATACAATGTACATGTAAACTGTGTGGTATTAGATGAACATACTTATCATCAGTAGAAACAGCCTTGCCTCTTAGAATTCCTTATTTTGTTGGCAACATGTCTTGAAAAGATTCACTCCAACCCTATTGTCTGTCCTTCACATGTCATGGAAAGAACTATACTCTTTTACTTTAAACATTGCATATCATTCATTTCCCCAAGCCAGTTGACCATTCATCACACTTGGACATTCTGCCTTGTAACAGACGTTATTTCAGTGCTGGCCACCTAGCTGTTCGACAGTGCACCTGCCCATAGGGCTTATCCCCTCCCCTCCCACACAGCACTTTTATGCAAGAGCCAGTAGACATCCTAAAAGAAGCAGGTAATTCTGATTTTGAACAAGAGTTAGAGGTCAGGATTCTTTGTTACTTTCAGTTATATGTTCCACCTATAGGTGAAGTCACATGGTTCTTGATTCTTTCAGTCTGACTTAATCCCGCTTAATATGATGATCTCAAGGACCATCCATGTTGTCACAAATGGCTGTAGTTCATCTTTTCTTACCGCTGAGTAGTACTGCATTCTGTAAATGTACCACAGAGATTTTAGCAAAACAATTTCAGGAGTTTTGTGAAACTTACAGATCTTGGTATTTGTAAAGTAGTTTCTATATAATGTCTAGCACACACACTAAATTATAGCTGCTTTTATCATTTGATGTTGTCCCTTCTTTGCTTTGCTATATGAATTTAAAGTTTAATCACACTGTCATTAATCTTAAAAAAAGATATACCATTCTCCCTTTTACCTTTAGCAAGGTTCAGAGTGTTGGGTTTTATTTTCTCCTTTTCATTGTGACACTCAGGAATGTATCAGATGAGTGGTCCTGGAGCAAGTGATTTGCTTTCAGATAAAACACCTTGAGTTCTACTAAATATGTGAAGTTTTGTTTAGAGACATACAGAATTCATATTTTATTTTTTATCACCCCTTACAAATCATATTACCAGAAAAATTCTTCTTTTTTTTTTTTTATTGTTTTTGACAGAGAGAGAGAGAGATACAGAGACAGAGAGAGAACTGAACTAGGGGCACTCCCCAGTTCAGCACATGGGTCTGCATGGGCCGGGGCCGGGATTCGATCCTGAGTCCCCAGCGCTGCAAAGTGAGCCCTTAGCCCACTGAGCCATCCCGGCTTCCCCGAAAAATTCTTCTTAATATCAAACACAAGTTACAGTTCAGGCTGGCACCTTTCCACTCAGGCCCAGTGGAGCTGAAGAGCTCCTAAACAATCCTGGCTTTAACCGAAGAATTATCTTCTCCACTTCCCCCTCTTTCTGAGGTCCTTGACCCTAACGTCCAATCCCCAGTCTAAGGGCCTTGTTTTTAAATTTCAGTATACTGTAGTGTATGATTGTGGTTTTCATTCAGACTTCTGTCAGCAGTGTCCAACCTTTTTGGCTTCCCTGGGCCACATTGGAAGAAGAATTGTCTTGGGCCACACATATAATATACTAACACTAGCCATAGCTGAGGTGTAAGGAAAAGATCACAAAAAAATCTCATAATGTTTTAAGAATTAGTGTTGGGCCTCATTCAAAGCCATGCTGGGTCATATGTTGGACATGCCTATCTTAGATTATACCAGGTGGGGGGAAAAATAGTTTCATCAAATTCTTGCAATAGACACTAAATTATATATTTTTAGTATTCATTGGTGACTCAATCAATTGGTTTTCCTTTTATAGTTAAATTTATTGGGGTGACATTAACTTCTGTGTATGCTCACCCTCTTTTACTTTTCAACAAGATAATTGTTTTGATATATTTTATTTATAGTTTTCAGATATTTTTTCATATTAAACCTCTATTGGGCTACATATAGGAAACAGTTATAGGTACATGCTTCTCAGGATTAAGGACATACATTGTAAAAGGATCCATTCTGCCTAAGATTAGTCATATTAATTCTCTGTTTCCCACAAAATGAAGTATTAGCTGTTGAAAAAAAATACTTTAAGATGAATATATTCCAGGGAAGCCGGGATGGCTCAGTGGGTTAAGCGCTCACTTTGCAGCCCCGGGGACCAAGGATCGAATCCTGGCCCTGGCCCTGGCCCAGGCAGACCCATATGCTGAACTGGGGAGTGCCCCCAGTTCAGTTCTTACCGGGGTGAAGACCCCAGCCCAGTTCCTGCCCTGTGCAGCCCCACTCCCACCTGTGGAATGAAACTATGTGGAAAAATGAATAATGTGCAACTATGGAGACTGTTCTGGGCCCTCCCCCTTCTCTCTGTCAAAAACAATAAAAATAAATCTTAAAAAAAAAAGATGGATATATTTCTTTCTAATGTAATGATTGGGTGGTCCAATAACAAATTCCTTTCTGACTAGAGACTTTTATTCGTAGATGTTATGCTATAAAATAATATACCCTTATTCATATTTCTGGGTAGTTGAGTAAGTAAGTTAAGAACTATTTTTGGTATGCAGGAGCAAATACAGTGGGGTTCCATGTACATTCTGTCAGCAAAGCTATCAACTGCCAGAAACCCCTGATAAGTCCCATTTCAAGCAAGTAGAGTCTGGATAATACCAAACTACAGGACAGCAGTTAGTGCATGTGAACTGGCAGTACTGCCAGACTGAATTACCGTTCTCTCCCAAAATAAACACCACAAAGTTCAACAAAGCTAAGTCATCCATCTGCAAGGTATGTAGCTGGTGAGAAAGACAGACCTTTTGATTTGCCAAAGCAATTTTAAACTACTGCAGTTTTTCTAAGCCAGGGGTTAAAAAGGTCAAAGGGAAGCTTTAAAACATGATAACAGCGTCTTGGAGTTGGGGACATATGGTATTTGCTAAACAAATGAATGTTAGATGAGCTTTGCTCCCATTCTTGAACCTCCCTGGGCACACAAATGGCTCTTCTATCCTGACTTTATCACTTATTTGCTGTAAACTCTTTGGACCTCAATTTCTCCATGTGTAAAATAAGGAAACTGGCACAGAGAGTAAATAGAAGGTCTTGGTTCAAATGATTATTCCTTGAGAAAAAAACAACAACTTGTAAACATGGTTTTATTCACAGTTTGTGAGCCCACTCATTGTCTTTTCTTAATGGACAAAGTGTCAAAGTTTTTAAGATACAGTAAAAATTAAGTAAGGAAGTAATCTTTAATTAGAAATGTCAAATGAGAACCAGAGTCACAGAAGATATTTTGTTAAAATCGAAAGTGTGTTGTATCAATTCAGCAGCCATTAAGTTGTTAGTATATCTTTAGTTTTCGCTCTATTAGTCTTAACTCGTCAACTATTAGGTTGAATCATGAAATTGCATTTTCATGAGTTACAAATAGTCAAGTCTCAACCTATAGATGTGATCTCCATGGGAGCAGAACCCAGTGCTGTGTGCTCCTGTGTGCCCTTTAGTTCTTGGTATAATGCTAGGTCCGTTCGTTATTCAACAATATGTGTTGAAAGTAGTATGTTGGGGCAGAAAGTCTTTTTTTGAAATCTCATGTACAGTGTGATGTGTTTTAAAATGAAGAAAATAAGACAAGAAGTACTTAGAATTGTAGTTATTTTGATGTTCAGAATGACACTAGTGAGACATTATAAACACGTCTTTAATATGCTTTTGAATAGTCAGCCTACCAGTAAAAGCAACTGGTCTGATAAATTTTATGCAAATAGTTCTTAGCATTTGAAATTTAGTGAAAGGAAATAAAGGTAGGTCTCAAAATTCTAAAAACCTAAAGGCATTATTCTTTTGCCATTCCTGTTGACACAGATGCTAACATTTGGGAGTTGTGTGTGGGGGTGGGGTGGGGGGGGTATAATTTAAAGGGTTAATGCTAACCAGAAAAACCTAATCCAGAGGGACATGGTAACAATACCAGAATATATATAAAATAGATTCCCAAATGCATCACTTTGTTATATTGGATAAGTTTCAGTTCTCTTTAAGGAAGCAACCTCCACTTGTAGTTTAGTTACTGTGTTTATAGGAAGATGTTATGGCTTAGCAAAGTTAGAAATAGACTGAGTGCAAAGATATTTATAGATCATGCTTTTGGCTTAGGTCTTACACACTGTGAAACCCTGCGTTCTTTGTGACATCTCTCTGCCATTTTAATTATAGAATCATCACATTTTTGAGTGTCTGCTTTAATATTTGTCAGTAACAGTTTACACTGAAACCTACAAAACCCTGAATAATGTAGTATAGCGCCCAGTCTTTATAAATGAGGACCCTGAGGCCCAATGATTTTAAGCAACTTTTTGTAACTTGTAAGTCATGGAACAAGTTGGGACTTGGCTATCTAATACACTATGTCTATTTTGTCCTTTGTTCTTTTAATTGCAAAGTTTTGAACTCATACAAGGGATACCCCTTCAAAAATTGGATGAAGGTGAAGTATTATTAAATAATGCTGTGACCTTGGTGACCTTGGTGCTTGGAATGAAGTAAACAGATTTTTATTGACACAGTGACATGTTATATGAATACCACACTTTTTACAAACTTGCCAGTTTTCCAAACCCTTGGAAGAAGCATCAAGAAAAGCTTTAAAACAAAGACCTTTGGGATAGACAACCTAAGTCTCATGGTTGCTTGTTTGTTTGTTTGTTTGTTTGTTTTGCTGATAGAAACATGAGTTCAGCTGGCTCTGATGGGAGGAAAGTGATGAGAAGGTGTGATGGACTGATTGACTCGCTGGTCCATTATGTCAGAGGAACCATTGCAGATTACCAGCCAGATGACAAGGTGACTCAAACATATTGATTACATATTTTGCCTTACTAAGACACTTCAGGCTATTCTTTTTAAACTTATATAAGTATAATGGGTAATACAACAGAGTATTCTTGAAGTAACTGTTTGAGTTTAGTTTTATTTACCAACTCATTTGCTAAGGTTTTCTGTACATGCTTAGAAATATTAAACTCTATCTAGTCCATTTTCTTTCTATGTTCCAGATCCAAATTTTCAACTATCCATTTAGCAACTCTGTGGGTATTTGAAAGGAGCCCAAATGCCACAGGTTCAGCAATGACCTTAAATTCATCCATTTCCTCATCCCAAAATTGCTCCTTTTCTGTATAATCCTTAATAATTATCACTATCCACCAAATAAAAATAAAAATCTGAGTAATCTCAGGCTGTCTCCTTTCCCTCACATCCCACATTCAATGAGTATCTAAGTCCTGTCCATTCTATCTCTGAAATGCCCTTTGGTTTATCCACTCCTCTCAAATGCTACTTCTGCTGTACTAGTTTATGCAACTTTCATACTGATTATTGTAATCATCTCCTGATTGGTTCCTGCAAACAACATCTCCTGTTTTCCAACTCCAGATGGCTACTAATTTATATACATCTAAAAGATAGACTCATTCTGAACACCCTGTTTAAAAAATAAACTAGAAAGGCTCTCTAATGTTTTAAAAACTTCAGGGAAGTTGGGATGGCTCAGCGGGTTGAGTGCTCGCTTCACAGCCCTGGAGCCCGAGGATCAAATCCCGGTCCCGGCCCATGTGGACCCACATGCTGAACTGGGGTGTGCCCCAGTTCAGTTCTTGCCGGGGCCTATGCGGGAGACCCCCGGCCCAGTCCCTGCCCTGTGCAGCCCCATGCCCACCTGTGGAGTGAAACTATGTGGAAAACTAATGCTGTCAACTATGGGGACTGCTCTGGGCCCTCCCCCTTCTCTCTCTCTCTCTCTCTGTGTTTCTCTCTGTCTGTCTCTCTCTTTGTCAAAAGACAATAAAAATAAATCTTTAAAAACTCCAACCTCTACTTCTTAGCATTGTGCCTTAGCCTTTCTAGCCACATTCATTCCATTCCCCCATTATAGACCAAGCATCCAGTAAACCTTGTAAGATCTAAAGCCTGATAAGTCCTATGACACCACACCTGCAAAGGGATATCTGTATGTATATGATCAATATTCATGTTTTATTTTCTCAGGCTACAGAGAACTGTGTGTGCATTCTTCATAACCTCTCCTACCAGCTGGAGGCAGAGCTCCCAGAGAAATATTCCCAGAATATCTATATTCAAAACCGGAATATCCAGACAGACAACAGCAAAAGTATTGGGTGTTTTGGCAGTCGAAGCAGAAAAGTAAAAGAGGTATATTGGGAGAGCTTTGAAAAATAAGGGGGTGTGTATGTATATTTCTGAGTACTTAGTATGTGAGTATGTCAGGACTATTTTAGCTTCTTTTTAATCTTTACATCACTCCATACAAGATGTGTATTATTTACCTTCATTTACTGATGAGAAAACAGGTGCAGAAAGATTCATCAGTTTTCCAAGACTAATCCAGCAAATTAGTGGAGGGCGTGGAATTCAATTCCAGGCATTTGGCTCCAGATTAACATTGTTAGCTATTAAACCAGTCTGCTTTATGCCCTATAGGTTAGGAAAAAGACTTAATGCAATGTGGCCAATGGTATATAAATTAGCATTAAGAGCAGCCCTGATATTTGGATTTGGACATCCTAAAAACAAACTGTGGACATCCTAAAGCAAAACCATAGGAGGGAATACTGTCCATACTCGCATTTCATGAAAATTGAAAGAATGTGACCTCTCGTACTCCTCAGAGTATCATGGTGTTTGTGAACTTGGAGAACAGCTGGTAAATTTAGAATCCTGATATGATCCCAGACCACTTCTCTAGACTCTGAGAGAAGAGGCCTGTTTTTCTTATCTTCAGAGTGGTTGGGACTAATTTAGCTTTTAGTTTAACAGCAGCCTGAAAACTATCCTAGGACAACTTATGCTTAATTCTCTTAGTTCTTTCTCTCAGCTTATGCTTAATTCTCTGATTTCTTTCTCTCTGTGAAATGTAAAGTTGGCGGATCTGGGATGTTTTTAGGGAGAAATCATCATGGGTTAAAAGTTAAGTGACTGGAAATCATACATATTTGCATTTGCATTTCTATTTCAAGGAGTTATTATTACGTAAATTACTAGTCTCTCTAGTACAGAGAGTATTTCTGATCTGTTGGTTTGGGTGTGGAATTATAAACATCACCTGAAGGCATTAATTCTACATTTACCATACATGTGGTTAGCAATACCAGGACTTGCCTATGCCAGAGGAAAAGAGCAACCCCAAGGGTGTGGAGTGGCTGTGGCACTCCATCGTGATACGGATGTATTTGTCCTTGATCGCCAAGAGTGTCCGAAACTACACCCAGGAAGCATCTTTAGGAGCTCTCCAGAATCTCACAGCAGGCAGTGGACCGGTGAGTATCATGCCTGTTCTTCGACTTTTTAAAATAATAACCTGCAGCCATACCTATGTTGGGTTCGGAGATGACAAGTAAATTAAGAGTAAGTTTCTCACTTCAGTCAAGACAGTTTATAGAACTTGCCAGAGAGTTGCAGCCTTCCAGGACATTCAGCCTCAGCTCTGCCAAGCCAGGTCACTGCAAGTAACAGGCTCACAGATACGGACACCAGTCAGAGCTCTCTATTATAAGTCTCAGAATACTACCTAACCTGACTTTGGTTTTTTAAAAAAAAAGAGGAATATCATGGCTCTTACAACTGGAAAGTCCAGGATGAGTCTTCCTTCTGTCATGGTGAGACCTGCCCCACGAACCTTGGGGCCCTGTTTTCCTCTCTTGGTTTCGTTCTCAAAGGCTCTCCTCATAGTGTAGTGAAGATAGCCACCAATGATTTCAGGCTTACATTTTATCCAGCCCACGTCCCAGAAGAGAAGCAGCTACTATTTTCCCAGTAGCTCCATCAAGAACGCAGAGAATGAGTCTCACTTACCCATTTCTGAACCAGTCCCTGTGGTGATGAGCCTGTGATGTTCTGATTAGCTAGGTCTGGGTAATATGCCCATGTGTGAATTTCAGGGGCATGGGTTAGAGTGGGCGAGAGTCACTTCCACTTGTACCACTGAAATAGACTAAAATGGTAAAGGAATAGCTCCCTAATGGAAAATCAAAGTATTATTTCCAAAAGGAAGAATGAATACTGGGAAGCCTAACACAGCAGATGTTCACTGCAGTATGGAGTTAGAAAGGACATTTGTGTTTTGTGTCCCAGAAAGTCAACTACAAAATAAAGGTCTTTACAGATACACTTGGTTTTTACTAGCAAAGTCAAAATATATAAAACAATAAAAGCTGATTCTCTTCCTCATGTATTTTACACCTTGCCACATAGTTAGAAATTGTATAAATATTTAATTATGTGAACTAAGCTTATATCCTTTGCCTTGCTTATAAAATGATTAAAATAAGCTCCCCCCAAATAGTTCATTGTATGACCAGTCTCCAGTTATTCATCCTCTTAGGGAAAAGTACTCTTGTAGATAACAAAAGTATTACTTATTATTTACTTGAGAAACCATATTAATTATTTAATGTGTTCACACAAAAGATTGCTCTGTTTTGAATAAACTTATGAAATACTAAAACCAACATTTCTCTTATCTTAGTACTGTGGTTAAAAATATGACCAAACTTTTAATCTCTTTGATTTTCTGCAGAATATACCTGTGCACACACACACACACACACACACACAAACACAAACACAAAGAAACCAGGAACTAGCAGGGAGCCCTGAATGACACAGGGACATTAATGTATCATTTTATCTTCCTATTTTCTCATGCTAGGTTTCCCAAAAAACATTTCTTTCACTTTTCCTTTCCCAAACTACAGAAGTCCTCTTATTAACTACCAGCCAACTAACAAGAAAATATCAGAAAATAAATTGGTGTGTGTGTGTCTGTATAAAGATTGTCTAGAAAAAGTCTAGCCACTGTCAATATGAGAACCGTTTGTGTGTGTGTGTGTGTGTGTGTGTGTGTGTGTGTGTGTGTGTGTATTTAAGCTTGCTGTGCTCTGATTTGGTTCAGTAGGTGCAAACCCTTTAAGCCTGTGTTTTAGTCTCTTCCATTCCAGGATCTCTCATGTAATCTAAACAGTCCAGAGTTGTAATTTATTACCTAGATCCTAAGTTCTTTCACTCATGTATTAAATATTTTTTAGTACCTACCGGTACTATATAACAAGAATTAACCTAGTGCTAACTATACAGTGGTGTATAAGACAAAAATTCCTGTGTTTTGTAATAATCTAGCTTGGATAAACAAGTAAACAGAAATCTAAGGTACTTGGAAATTCCTTGTTTTAAGAGGGATCTAAGCTGTGTCAAGACATTGAAAATCATACCTAACCTTAGACCAATCCTGTCCCCTTGAGGTCTACAGTAAACTGATATTAATCCATATTCAAGATTGTTAGAATTGAACTTGACTGGAGAAATCATTAGCAACATGAGACAATGATATAAAGACTCCTTATTCTTGTAAATTGTGAGATGCTTTTTATTAAAATTTTGACTTTTATGTATATCTTTTCTTAATTATTACTTTTACTAATTTTGTTATGCTTAGGTGGTATGATAAAATAATTATTTGCTTTTGTAATTTCAAAAAGGAATCATTAAATAGAAAAACTTGACGAGCAGGCCATTACACCTAATTCCAGAAAATATCCAGTCCGTAAATCTTGTGTTCATACTGAGATAGCGCTGAGCACTTGATGGCCATGTGTCTTAAATGGCAAAGAATCTAAACTGAAATGAATAGCTTCCTTAAAGATAGATTATATGATTAAACTATGAAATTATGTCATAACTTCTAGCCAGTAAAAGTACATTAATATAAAGTTTAATAGTTCAGATGTAAGTGCAGTATAGAATATAAATTTATAAGTACAGTATAGATTAAAAGTGCGATATAAATTAAAAGATTAAGGAAAAAACTTTTAACTTATAAATAAGTACTGGCACTACAATAATGTATAGCAGGGTGTCCAACCTTTGGCTACCCTGGGCCACATTAGAAGAAGAAAATTATATTGAGCCACACATAAAATACACTAACACTAACGATAGGTGATGGGCTAAAAAAAAGAAGTTGCAAAAAAATCTCATTACATTTTAGGAAAGTTTACGAATTTGTGTTGGGCCACATTCAAAGCTGTCCTGGGCCACACACGTAGTCCATGGGTCGCAGGATGGACAAGCTTGATGTACAGCCTGGTGACTATAGTTAACAATACTATCTATATTCTATATTTGAACATTGCTAAGACAGTAGATATTAAAAGTTCTCATTATAAGAAGGAAAAACAAATGTGAACTATGTGTTGTGATGAATTTAACTAAACTTATTTGTGGTAATCGTTTCATAATAGATACGTATATCAGACCATTATGTTGTACACCTAAAACTAGTACAATGTTTTATGTCCTTATATCTATCTCAATAAAATAAATAAATACATAGATTAAATGTCACATAGTATAAGTTAAAAGTCATTGAAAAAAACAGTTTTCAAATTTCTAAAACACTTTAAAAGCATTTAATTTGATATCTATTGGAAAATACAAAACATATCCCCTACCTCACACCTTACCGGAAAATTAGTTCGAACAGCAATGAGAAGTAAATGTAAAAGGTAGAACAATAAAGCTTCTAAATTGTAACAAAGAAGAATAGCTTAATGACTTGGAATAGAGAAAGATTTCTTAAAAGTTGACACAAAAAAGCACTAACCATAAAGTAAATATTTTATAAATTGAATACATGATTTTTAATAGTAGTTGACCAGCCTAATTCCAATAAGCTTTGCCTCTAGTGAACCTGGGCCTGGACCCAGCTTACACACACTTGTCTCTGGTACGGAGCCTAGAATTACTGATAACCTACCCATACATTCTTTTCTTTAAAAGCCCATTATCTCTTTCAAAATAAACTGGCTTTAGGGAAATGAAAAAGTTGATTAAAACATGTAAAATGTCAAAATTTGAACAAGAAGAAACAAAAAAAGATGAATAAGCCATAGAAATCATAATCAAAGACATTTCCCTTTAGAGTTTTTCTCAACTCAGTTGGCTTTACAACTAAACTCTGCCAGAACTACAAAGTTGAGATAATTATTGTTCAAGAAAATAGAAAAATGAAAAGCACTACCCAACTTATTTTATGACATTGGTGTAACATTGATTCTATAACTTTAATTCTAACATATTGCCTTTATCATATTCTTTACACAGTGATGAACTGGGATATGTGAATAAAAAGCTGACTGATCAATAGAAAGGAAAGGAAAAGACAGGCCCATTTTATTTATAAACAGATGCAAAAAATAGAGTAGCTAACCAAGATCAAATATTGCATTTAAAAGTACTATGTAGACTGTTTTTATCCAGTAATTAATTGAAAATCTAAAAAGAATTTGAAGAAAATATTTTTAGACTGATTTCATCAGTTTTTAAAACATCTTGCTCAATTTCTAGGAATCTACAGAAATAATATTACCCTGAAGTCAAATGCAATAGCATTTATAGCATGTGTCTTACAAACAGATGCCGATCTCAGTAGCTCAGACAGTTGTCCAGAAGGAAAATGGCCTTCAACACACCCGGAAGATGCTGCATGTTGGTGATCCAAGTGTGAAAAAGACTGCAGTGTCCCTGCTTAGGAATTTGTCTCGCAATCCTTCTCTGCGCAATGATATTGGTGAGTCAGTAAAAGTGTCTGGATGTGATGTGTACATATTGAAAATACAAATGCAATAAAACGTCCTTATCACATTCTTTTTACAATGATAAACTGAAAATGTGAATAAAGAGCAAAATGTGACAAAGAGACCTGGCTTTTGTGCATACAGACATCAAGGGCAGGCTATCTCACTGGGTCTCAGGTAGGATTTTTTTAAATACCCAGCATTTTGTTTGTTTTGTTTTCATTACTACAGAAACAAAATTCTAAACCGTACTAATAAGTAACAAATAACATATTTGATATTTTTCAGCCTGCAGCTGTGCCACCTAGTGAAGTCTCTTCAGGTAGCTATCTCTTAGAATGTTCTCTGTATGGCCTGCTTAAGTATCACTCTTCTAAAACATTAAAACACACACACATATTAGTTGTTCACTTTAGAAGCTTGGCCATTGTTGGACTAGAAATATATCTAAAGAAAAATAATCATTAAAAAAAAAACATGAAAAGAATGAATCACTGAATATAGCACACTTGGCATATATAATTTTAGAATCAATACAATGAAACATATGAGTATTTGCTCGTTTTTTGAGCGTTTGTATTATTAACAAAGATAACTATGTTACACTGTCAAATAACAAATCTTTCTTTATTTGCTTTATGCCTAGAAATACCTGATAAATGTTTGTGAATCAAGTCAAAAACTATAATGAGATGATAGGGAGATAATGTTAAAATTAACCATGCTGCCTAATGTCCATAAAATAGTCATTCTGACAACTTGAAATTCAGTTTTTCATAAAATTTTACTAAAATTATAAACAAATTTTTGTTTCTTTTTGGTTTTTTCTTAATGAATTGGATAATTCTGAAAATACAAACACAGCACCAGAGATATTGAGATCTGTGGTTATGTTTTAATAATGTCATTTGTAAAGACAGCCAACAGCACAACATTGGGCAGGTGCTTTCATGCCCTTTATAAGTATAAAGAGAGCCTGGAAATTTGTCAGTGAATCTGAAAGAAACCTTGCCATAGGCACTCTCAATTCTGAAATGGTTTTCACCCCCATTGTTTTCTGTGGACTTTTGTGCTGCACTTCTATCAGGTGTCTTATCCTGTGACTTTTTTATCTTTTTCCAAATGAAATGTTGACTCAGTCTTTTAAGGCATTGGCAATGAAAATAACTGCATTCTACACATTAAGCATTGTACCGTCAGTCCAGAAAAGCTGTTGGTAACAGGTTTTGCAGTCTTCTCACTGCTGGGAAGATAAAGCTGTAGCTCCATAGTTTATATAAGATGATTTCACTGATAAACCTCCCATTATTTTAAGGACGATAATGAAAAGTGGATTCAGCAGAATAAATACAGTTTTTACATTCCAGATTGGCTTTATGTCAAACATATAATTTGAGTATAATGACCCATCTTGATTTAGCATATCAATAACCAGGATTAAATAAAATCAGTTTTAAATTCTTGCTTTATGTTTCTCTTGAGAAACTTCTAGGCCAGGTAAAACTTTCCATGTGCTGACCTGAAATGAAGTTATTACATTTTACTTAGATTTACAGTAATAAATTTAAAACCTATTTTCTTAAAAATTTGAAAATAGGCAACTTAATGTGATAGCAGAAAAATAGATCTCATACAGAAGACATGTACCGGGTATCTATCCTACAATGCTACTTTGCCACCCATGTCACTGTGGCTAGTCATTACAATTTTTTTTTCTTTTAAGATTTCTTTTATTGTTTGAGAAAAGGTGAGAGAGAGAGAAGAGAGGGCCCAGAGCAGTCTCCATAGTTTTATATCATTAGTTGTGACATGGTTTCATTCCACACAGGTGAATGTGAGGCCGCACAGGGCAGGAACTGAACTGGGGCCTCCCGCATGGGAAGTGAGAAGCCATCCTGGCAGTTACCAGCTGTGCTACAGTTCAGCATATGGGGCTGCATGGGCTGGGGCAGGGAATCAAACCCCAGACCTTGTGATTGCGAGGCAAGTGCTCAACTGCTGAGCTATCCTGGCATCCCAATGTACAGTATTTGCAAGCACCAAGAGGTATTTGGATACATCTCTAGAATCTCAATTCGTATTTATTCATTGCTATAGGTGCTTTCAGATACCCAACTAATGTCTTGGCTTTTTAAGGCATTAAAATAAGTCATAACCATCCAATATCGTGATAAGTCCTTTAATTTTATATTTTACTATTAAAAATCCAATTTTTATTGTCCCACAGTGAATGTATTTATTAATAGGAAGACCCACAGTGTATGTGTGTGTATATGTATGTCTATATAGAGAGAATTTCTGAGACCCTTCCTTACTATATTGTAGTATTAATGTTTGTCAATGTAGTTATACTACTTGTCTAAGAAAAACAAACGATACAAAATGTTAAAGACTGTATCTTCTCTAAATCTCACTCCTCCTTAGACATGACCCTACATTTCAACCTTAAAATTGATCCAAAGAAGTGGACATTCTTGCTGGTTGTGGTGAAGAGGAGAGGTGGGGTGCTCTCTCTCATCAGGAATCATTCTCAATGGGGTCTCTGCAGCCATTACTGCACCCTGCAAAGAGATTGATTGGGCTTTTCTGTTGTGATTGTCACAGACTTCGTTCTGTGTCATTTACTACATTCAGTGGGAAGAGCATTCATGTTCTCAAGGCCTTTAATTCTGTGGTTTAACTTAGTAAAAGGAGGAATCCTTCCGATAATAATTCTTACCCATGGAGAGCTTACTAGTGCAGGGCACTGTGATACAGTTCACATGTATGAACTTATTTAATCCCTCAAAACTGCCCTGTGAAGTAGATATTTTTTATTACCCTATTTTACAAATTAGGAAAATGCAACATAGTGAGAGGTTAAGTAGCTTAGCTAGATCATACAGCCATTAAGTGGCAAAAACAGACCGAAACTAAAGAAGTGTGGCTTCAGAGGTTGAAACCTGACCTCTTAACACTATGCTGTGATGCTTAAACAACAGTAAAAGAAAGAAAGTGTTCTGGCCTTTGAGCAGAAGGTATGTCTTTCCTATCAGGTGCAAGTATTATCAAAGGATGGTATAGCATTGAGTGCCTTCTAATGAGTATCTGTGATGTAGGCATATTGGTTGATGCTGGAAATCCAGAAATAAGTACAATAATTTTCCTAAAAGGACCCCATTGGAATTCATACAGGCACATAACTAATTACAGTTCAGTATCACAAAGAGAGAAGTACAGTTCCAGGTGCCACATAAACTCAATGAAAAAATAATAAAATTAAGCAGAAGTATTATTGTACAACCACGATAAACGCAATAGCTGTGAGGATTCACAAATGCAAGAGAAGCATGTTCTCTATTATTTAACAGGAGTCCAAAGTAGTTAGAGAAAAAGAAGAAAACATGAAAAGAATTATTGTCAAAACTCAAGTACAATTTCAAATTGGTCAAAATATAAACCACAGGACAAGATATAATGAAATCATCAATTTTTTTTTTTTTAAGATTTATTTTTATTGTTTTTGACAGAGAGAAAGAGATACAGAGACAGATAGAAGGGGGAGGGCCCAGAACAGTCTCTATAGTTGCGCATCATTGGTTTTTCCACATAGTTTTATTCCACAGGTGGGCAGGACTGCACAGGGCAGGAACTGGGCCGAGGTCTCACCCCAGTGAGAACTGAACTGGGGGCACTCCCCAGTTCAGCATATTGGTCCGCATGGGCCAAGGCCGGGATTCGATCCTCGGTCCCCAAGGCTGCAAAGTGAACCCTTAACCCACTGAGCCATCCTGGTTTCCCCTCATAAATTATTAATATCTCTCTTGTTACTACAAAAGAAAACCAAACTAAAATTGTATTACCAGGAATATTAGGTCTTATATGCATCATGAAAAAATAAATTTAAAAGTCTCTTTTTTTAATAATAGTATCATTTGTGCATTTAAAAAACTTTGGAAATCCAAATCATTTTTAAAAAATACTTTAGGTCAACATCAATTCTGTAGTAGAAAAATAACTTCTATTAATATTTTAGTGTATTTTTTCAGAATTTTCTTATATTTATTTTTTTCCTAATGTTATTATATGTTCTTTATGTAAATAAGTATATAGATTTTTCATATAAAATACAAACATATTTTCTTGTTATTTTGATTTTTTTTTAATATATATATTTTTTAATATTTATTTATTTACTTATTTATTTTGACAGAGAGAGAGAGAGAGAGAGAGAGAGAGATACAGAGACAGAGAGAGAACTGAACCGGGGGAGCTCCCAGTTCAGCATATGGTTCCGCACGGGCTGGGGCCGGGATTCGATCCTCGGTCCCCGGCGCTGCAAAGTGAGCACTTAATCCACTGAGCCATCCCGGCTTCCCCATTTTCTTGTTATTTACATGTGTCACAGACATGTTTTAGGATGCATAATATTTTTTGTTGGTGTATTTTAGTTAATTATATTCCATTATTGGGATATTTTGGCTTTTTATAATTTTTCATTTATATGTAATAATGTAATAAAATCTCTACTTAAAGTTTTTTTCATTTTTAAATGGATGTCTTTAGGATGAATTCCCACAAGTAGAATTACTGAATCAAGTTTGAGTATTTTAAAAATTCTTAAAATTTCTGTCAAATTGCTTTCTCAAAAGATTTCCAATGTATTGAGCACAGAGTATTATCTTTTTTAAATTCCTTTTAAATTTGAGTATGGGAGAGGTTACATTTTTCCATATGCTTAACCATTTGTATATCCTTTCTAAAATGTTCTTTACCCAAAATATATTGGGATCTTGAAAATAAGAAACAATCTTTTTAATCAACTGTTCTTTTTTCTTTCATTTTGTAGCCAAAGAAACTCTACCAGATTTGGTTTCCATAATTCCCGACACAGCCCCAAGTACTGACCTTCTCATTGAAACTACAGCCTCTGCCTGTTACACGTTAAACAATGTAATCCAAAATAATTTACTGAATGCCCAGGATCTTCTCAACACTGGGGGCCTACAGAAAATTATGACTATCAGCGAAGGCGATGCGTAAGTCCTTTAGCATTTGCCCATCAGCTACCTCCCCTTCCCCCAACACCACTCCCATATGTAAATCTAGTTGTCAACATTCAGTCATTGAATACCGTGGGCAATGGTGCTAAACACAAGATTGTAAAGTTGGGCCAGATCATCTGGTCCAGTTCTTGGTGATTAACCAGGTGAAAAACTGAATCCTCCAAGCCAAATAAGTGGCCCATTCTCTTCTAAAATATTCAGAGACAGTAAAACTCAATAGCTTCTCTAAACAGTGCTTTCCAGCATTGATTGACCCAATGAATTAATTTCTTTCTCAGAACTCTAGCTATAATTTAAGAACAGCAGAATATAGACAGAATGGGAGTCCAATGAACAGGGAATGCCCTTTTCCTCACTTAAATCTCGGGAGCCAGTGTCACCCCATAACATAAGAAGTGAGACAGCATAGCAGGAAATTCTTGCTTTCTTAGTTTTCTCTATCACATCTCTTCTACCTCTTATTCACTTTTGAGAATAAGTTTCATGCATATATATCATCCCACATCTCTGTTTCTTTTTTTTTTTTAATTTTTTAATTTTTATTTTAAGATTGTTTTGAGAGAAGGTGAGAGACAGAGAAAGAAAGAGAGAAAAGGGGAAAGGGCCCAGAGCAGTCTCCATAATGATGTAACAACTGATGTTACACCATTAGTTATTATATAGCTTCATTCCATACACGTGAATATGGGGCCATGCAGGGTGGGAACTGAACTGGGGCCTCCAGCATGGAAGGTGAGAACCTTCGCTGGGATATCGTCCAAGAACTTACCAGTGTACACCAGTTTAGCGTGTGGGTTTGCACGGGCTGGGGCCGGGATTTGATCCCCAGACCTCGTGGTTGCAAGGTAACTGCTCAATCTGCTGAGCTCTCCCAGCACCCCTGCCCCATTTCTATCTTTAAAATATTTCCCATTAAAAAAAATACGTTGAGGAAGAGAATGAAAAAAAAAAACACCTTTTATAACCAAATTATTACTGTTAATTTAGACTGATGGGATCCAAAGAGGGCATAAAGATCATTATCTTTTTCTCTTTATAAAGTTCCAAATTGTTTGACTTATGAAATATAAGTTACTTTTGTAAATATATTTCTTTTCAAAAAGGGGAATTAAATGTTATAGCACCATTCTAATGAGTTATAAAGCAAACAGACTTCACCTGTAGTAAACAGAAACATGCATGGGCACACAGGGGTGAGCTTAAGAGTCCTTACCATCCTGGAATGAGCATGTGCCCCCACCACAGCCCCACCAAATGTAGACCGCTATGCTGTGCTGCCTCCCCTCTGGCAAAGCTCATGGTTAGGAAGACCACATTCAGAGTAAGTAACATGATTAAAAGGCGCTCTGGTCAGAATATCCGCTCCCCAACAGCGGGTAATATTCACCTGTCCCAGAGCCTGGCAGATAGCAGTTACTCATTCTGTGTGGAAAAATATGAATTATTGCTGCAAAATATAAATGACTATTTTAAGTGGTTAAATAACCTTCTAAGGAAATCTCCATAAAACCTTATGATTTTACTTATTAGAGTATTCAAGTGTAACAAACACGTGGGAATACACCGTCACTTCTGGAAAGTTCTTACAGCTTAGCAATATATGGAATGTGCCAATCTGTGACTTTGTTGCCCTGTGTGTCCATTTGTGAACCAGTCCTCATATGCCCTGGCAAAAAGGGGGTGGGAGGAATGTCAACAGGAGCTTCTCTTAGTTGTGCCTGCTGCTTCTTCCTTTCTAGAATGTTGTATAGCAAGTGAAGATTTAGGGAACATCCAAAGGCAACATCCAGAAGCCTCACATGTTCTCACGGGTCTCAAATGTCTTTTCCTTCTTTCCAGCTACGCCTCCAACAAAGCAAGTAAAGCTGCTTCTGTTCTCCTTTATTCCCTGTGGATGCACACAGAGCTCCATAACGCCTATAAAAAGGTAAGAGTGCTTAAAAGGCACGGGTCATAGTTGACAGAGCTGATCGTAAGCTTTGCTTGACTGACCCTGATGAGAAGTCCCTAAGAACTACATTTTCTGTTGTGAAAATGTTGGTACCTTTCACATTTTTTTTTTTTTGCTTATTCCAAAGGCTCAGTTTAAGAAGACCGATTTTGTCAACAACCGGACTGCCAAAGCCTACCACTCCCTTAAAGACTGAGGAAAGTGAAAAGTGCTCTCAGAAATATGAACCTCACCATTCTCAGCCACCAAAAATAAAAGCCCCGAAGGAAAACACCTATTTTTCTACTTCCCAATCCAAGAAACCTAAAAAAAAAAAAAAAAAAAAGGCATGTCCTGTTTTTATCTTTTTCTATGTCCATGGCCCTGAAAATCCAGAACACAAATGATCAGACTATAATATTATTAGTCTTCCAGAAGATTTGTACAAGTTTGCCACCTATAGACACCATTAGTACCTACAATGTTACCTTCTGCACATGGTAGTATTCAGAGCTTGTAGTGAGTGGCCTCCTGGAATGAAAATATGAATTCATATGGAATGGGCATGAACAGAATATTCCTAGGAGTTTAAAAGTTTAATTTACATTTTCTGGTTTCCGTGTTTTGTCACTCATATGCACATGGCTTCACCATTGAGCCATGAGTGTATTGTTCTGCAGTTTGAAACAGAATGGAAATGAGAAATATGTTTTGAATTATTCGGGAAAAAATTTAATGTCAAAACTGGAATTTTTTTACATTGTGCTTCTTTTTATCCTCTTAAATGGTTTTCTCTGATTTTAAATGAACATAAGAAATTTAGATCACAGAGCATGCATGGCTGTAAGAAAAAGAAAATGAAAGGTAGTGATCATGGAAGATTTAAAATCTTTTCCACAGAGAAAGGCAACCGTGGTTATAAAATTCAGTGTTTCTTTAAACACTGAGTAAATGAGATGTTTTTGCTCAAAGAAGTACTTTTCCAATAACAATAACAGTAAATGCAAATTTCTTCTGAAGAGTAGCATTCAATGTAATCTATTTCCTCTACTTTCTCAGCCACTACAATGGGCTGGTGGAAGAATGGACTCCACATTTAGCTACAAAAGGAACCAAGGCCTCTCAAACTGTTGGGCCAGCCCAGGGCTCTGAAGACACAGCTCATTTTAATGAATTACATGATCCATCATCCCAGTTTTTCCCAACATTTAAAAAATAGCACAAAACCACTAAATCTCATGTGATTTTTCTTAAGCCATTATTTTCAGTCAAGGAAACTCAAGAAGCAAAATGAAGAGGTAATATTGAGGGGAAATGTGGCTAGGCCACTCAGAATTGATATGAGAAACACTAATGTTTAAAGTTGACATCATCAGTTTAAAGATCTATATTGTTATTTTAACTGAGCTGTGATCAGTGCCATTGAGTTAGAATTAGTCTTCTCAGCTACAATTCTGTTATATTTTGCTTTAAAGAAAAATCTGACAACTTTTGCTATAATAAAGGAAAAAGATATTCATCTTTTTTTGGCCAGAAAAGTGTAATACAGGGGTGTCCCATCTTTTGGATTCTCTGGGTCACATTGGGAGAAGAAGAATTGTCTTGGGCCACACATAAAATACATGAACACTAACGATAGCTGATGAGCTAAAAGAAAAATACCATGTTTTAAGAAAGTTTACAAATGTATGTTTGGCTGCCTTCAAAGCCGTCCTGGGCGGCATGGCCAAGGGTTGGACAAGCTTGGTGTGAAAGAAAATAAATCCCCATTTTCAATTTGTGTATATACGTCTTTATTGTATTTAGAACTTGAAATTTTTTCCACTTTAACAGCTCAGTGCAGAAGACTTAAGTTACTAACCTAGTTCAAACTGAAATTCTTTAAATACCAATTTTTAAAATGCTGAAGAGAAAACTTTTTTCCAGCATTTTGATGATAAACATTTGGAGTATATTTATTTCTCCAGATAAATGATATATGTTACAGAAGTTTCTGTGTTTTTTATGGCATTAGTAGAGCCTTAAATAATATTAAACACAAAATGAGACAAAAATAATGTTGCCTGTATTGGTATCTGTGTATATCTGATTTTTTTGTGTATCGTGGTATATGTGGTATGATTGACATGACATTTGAGGAGTTTAATTACTAAGAGTTTAATAATTTATAATTGCTTATATTTATTTCCTAATTAAAGTCCTAAGTTCTTTACCAAGAAACACTTCCTATAAGAAAGACGGGACAATCAGTGACTAAAACCTATAGAAATGGAGAGACATGCGAATGCATTATCTTCTGCTAAATTTTAGTAAATGGAGTTGGAACTGTGACCATGAAAGATAGACTGTGTTTGAGCCCTATGTTTTGCTTTGTCACTCTGTTTACAAAAACCTCGCCACTTTGCTATATCTGTGAACACCTTTTGAAGTAGGTCCCTGTGTGGTTGAATATCAGTTTTGATCACAGGTCTACACAGAAAGCTCTTCTTTTGTTTGTTTGTTTGTTTTTTAATGGATCCCAGACTATGCCCATGGCATCAAAGGAACTGACAGGCTGAGCTGGGCCTTTTCATTAATTTGTGCTAAGAATTCCAAGGTGCTGCTTCTTTGTCAAGAATTCTTGGGGGAAGCTGGGATGGCTCAGTGGGTTAGGCGCTCACTTTGCAGCGCCGGGGACTGAGGATCGAATCCCGGCCCCGGCCCGTGCGGATCCATATGCTGAACTGGGAGCTCCCCTAGTTCAGTTCTCTCTCTGTCTCTGTATCTCTATCTCTCTCTCTCCTCTGTCAAAATAAATAAATAAATTAAAATATATTTAAGAATTCTTAAAGGTCTACTGGACTATGGGATATTGCTTCCCTGGATTTCTGCAACTGGAAACATTTGTATATACCAAATGGAAATAACTGAAGGATTATCTAACAAAGTAGAGAGGAGATTAACATATCAAATGGAAAATAATCAGCATAAGTAGATAAACCACTTTAAAACCAATGTAATCACCCTCTAAAGAAGCAATTCCCTGGGAAGCTGGGATGGCTCAGTGGGTTAAGTGCTCGCTTTGCAGCCCCGGACACCAGGGATTGAATCCTGGCCCATGCGGACCCATATGCTGAGCTGGGGTGTGCCCCCAGTTCAGTTCTTGCCGGGGCCTATGCTGGAAGCTCCCAACCCAGTTCCTGCCCTGCGCAGCCCCACACCCGCCTGTGGAGTGAAATTATATGGAAAACTAATGCTGTCAACTATGGAGACTGCTCTGGGCCCTCCCCCTTCTCTCTGTCTCTCCATCTGTCTCCTTGTCTGTCAAAAACCAATAAAAATAAACCTTAAAAAAAATAAGAAGGAAAAGCAATTCCCTAGAAAAAAAGGGAAATGGGAAATATAAATTTATATATACATACTATAGTTATAAATGAAATGTGCTTTCAATAACATGTGTAATGAACTTAACTATTGAAATGAGGACTTCAGTATGTTACTTTGAACAAAATTACAACAGCTTCGAATCACAGAATCTGAGAATTAGGAGGGAATTTAGAGGCATGTGGGCAAGTCCTCCTTAAAGTATCACCTTGCATCAGAAATGACTGTCTTATTAAAGTGGCAGAGAAGAAAAATATGCAATCATTTATTCAGTCAATGCCAAACATGGCCCTATAATTGCTGGACCATCTTTAAGACTCAGTAACTGTTGCATTAACATATTTGTTGGGGGAAGAAAAATAGATTTTGAAACAAAAAAGGAAACAAGCTTTCCAAATAAAATTCTGCTTTAGGTTTAACATTTTAGTTTATAGTGGTATTGACGGTTTCATCTCTTATGAAATAAATTTCAACTTTTTAAGGACTGCAAGAAAAAGGAAAACTTGCTTTTTTATGATATATTCAGGAAAGAGAGATCAGAATGTTATATGACAGCATAAGAGCTGTTTAAAATTTGAGCAGAAGGAAAAGCATTCTGAAGGCCATAGTTTGGGAGACACAGTTAAAGAATCCACCAATATTTCACCTGGAGAAAGCTGCCATGTTACCTGTAAATATATATTTATATTTATTTATTTTTATTTATTTACATGTTGTACATGAGAATAACCTGAAGCAGAGAGAGGTTAAGTCATATTCCTAAATAGAGCTAGAAAATGCAGAGGGGCCATATGAACCCAGGTTGGCTCCTCACTGGGGGATCGGTTCCATGGGAACCAAGAATGACAGACACCTGTCTCCATGCTGGGGAATTGTGGGGATCTCTGGCTTGTCTCTCTGGAGAGTTCAGACAACAGTCCTGACATGGTTAAGAGAGAGAACTAATTCTAGAACCAGCCAACCTGAGCTCACATTGTGGCTTCTTCACTTACTAACTGGGCTAAGTTTCTTACACTCTCAGGTTTCCTTATTTGTTATATGGGAATGATAGTAGTACTTACCTCACTGGGTTGTTTTGAGGATTAAATGTTTTCATGATTATAAAGCACTTAAAATAGTAAAAAAAAAAATATCTGGCTATTAAGACGTCTCAGAGTCCCTAATACATGATGTATATTGTGAAGTCTCCAAAAAGGGATAGAGTATGCTACATGTCACAATTCCTTTGTTTGAATCAATAAACCCTCTCAGATGACTCTTGAAGAAGCTATGCTTCTGTGGGAAACACTTTGACCCAATAGTGATCAGAGCCATCGGCAAGAGAACAAAAGCTATTTATCTGGTTCACTGTCTAGTCCAGTTCATCTTGCTAAAAAACCTGGGGTTTGTCACAGTCTTTTAAGTAAAATTTGAAAATCAGTGATTTCAATAGATTGAGGATGAGTTCCTGAACCCTTCATTTCATTCCCACCTGGAGTGCTACTAATCTGCAGACAGGAAGATAACTCAGAAGGTAATCATTAGCCCAGAAAAGCAGGTGAAGGCAGCGAAAGACATTCCTGCATCCGGCTCATCAGACTTTACAAATCTCACATCAAGAAGCAGTTAAATCTCTCAGAAGCCTGAATTTCACCTGTATGCTGCTAACAGACAGTGCATCTGGCAAGGAGTAAAAAACAAGTACAAACTGTTGTGGATTTCCTTAAACCATAATAGGTTGTTCTTCCCAGGAACAACTAATTTTTTGGGTGTTTTTTGTTTTAGAAAAGAGGTTTCTATTTTTAATTACATCTTTCAGTTTACCTGTATTGAGCTCTTATTCCTGGAGCTGAGGATCACAGAGAGGCACTTTTGTGAGGAAGCGTTCCCAGATATTAGTGAAACTGATTTCAAGGACAATAATAAAACAAAGTGGTAAAACTGATGTTCAAATGAACAGTAGGGATGGAATAAAATTTCAGAAGTTACTTTCCTCTGTTTTATTCTCTCCTTTTCTTGTCAGCTACCAGTTCTTTACTGTAACTATACTATGTAACCCAAGTTATATCTTTATTGAGTAAATCATCTTGGAAGAAAATTGATCTGAGCCTGAGGTGGTTGGGTAATCCCCAGTTTCCTCAAAGAGATATCAATTTAGCTAGTAGAGAGAACTTGAGTTTGGATTCTGACTTTTTTTTTCAATTATAGTTGAAAAACAATATATTACTTTTGGGTATACAACATAGTGATTAGACATTTATATAATTTATGAAGTGGGGACCCATGTGACACCATATAGTGTTATTACAATATTATTGACTATATTCTTTATGCTATACCCTATAGGCATCCTCAAACTTTTTAAACAGGGGGCCAGTTCACTGTCCCTCAGCATGTCCACACATGTGCACTGCAGGCCCGGGACGAGCCCCATTGCTAAGCAGGACAGGCAGTGGTGGCAAAAACACCGGCGGGTTGGATAAATGTTTTTGGTGGGCCGCATGTGGCCAGCGGGCCATAGTTTGAGGATGCCTGCCTACACTCCTGTGACTATTTTGTAACTACCAATTTGTATTTTTAATCCCTTCACTTTTCTCACCCATTCCCCCAACCCCTCTCCCATGGGCAGTCATCAAAATTTTCTCAGAGTCTGTTGCTGTTTTGTGCGTTCATTTATTTTGTTCCTTAGATTCCACATATAAGTGAAATCACTTGTCTTTCTCTGTCTGACTTAACTCCACTCAGCACAATACCCTTTAGGTCCATCCACATTGTTGCAGATGGCAAGCTTTCTTTCTTTCTTTTTTTAACTGTATATAGTCAATATTTATTACTAAACCAATATTGATACATTATTAATAACTAAAGTCCATAATTTATTTACATTCCCTTAGTTTTTCCCTAGTGTCTGTTTTTTGTTCCATGGTTCGATCCAGAATTCCATATTACATTTAGTTGTCTTCTCTCCTTAGGTGGCTCATAGCTGATTCCTTTTCATAATTAGGCTGGGCTAGCTGAGGTAAAGTGCCGAGACCTGAGGAGAGTGGAAGCCCCATGAGACTGTGGACAATTCTTTCTTTTTATGGCTGAACAATATTCCATTCATTCATTCAGAGACACCAGGTTGCCTTCATATCTTGGCCACTGTAAATAACGCTACAATGAACATAAGGATGCACACTTCCCCTCAAAGTATCATTTTGGGTTTCTTTGAATAAATACCCTAAAGTGGGATGACTGGGTCCTTCTTTGTCCTTTGTTGTAGCCTTTGTTTCAAAGTCTGTTTTGTCTGGTATAAGTATTGCTACCCCACCTTTTTTAATTTCCATTTTCGTGAAATATCTTTTTCCCATCTCTACTTTGTGTGTGTGCTTTTCGATCTGAAATGAGTCTCGTATAGGCAGCATATGTAAGGGTCTTATTCTTTTATCCATTTAGCCACCCTACCTTTTGATTAGATAATTTAATTCATTTACATTTAAAGTAATTGTCAAAAGATAAATAGTTATTGACATTTTATTTATATTATTTAATTACTTATTCATTTATTTATTTTTCATCTAAAATACTTCCACTAAGATTCCTTGTAATACTGGTTTGGTGAGATGAACTCCTTTAGCTTTTTCTTGTCTGGGAAGCTCTTTATCCTTTGATTCTAAATGATAACCTTGTTGGATAGGATAATCTCAGGTAGCGTTTCTATGTCTCCCGGTCTTGGTAGAGTGGCCTTACGTAGTAGGTGTCTTGTAGGTTCAGTCTCTCTGGTCACCAGAACTGTGTGCTCCAGGTGTGTCCCTTGTGTGGGTTGTGTGTGCCTTCCTGCTGTAGTTGAACTTTGGTTGCTGTTTGCACATGAATGGAAGAATTGGCCCTTAGGCTGATTGATTATGAGGACTGGCTACAGTTACAATGGAGGAACTGTTGTGCAGGGGTTGACCCTACAAAGCAGGATTTGCTTTTACAGGGTTCTAGTTCCTGTTGCATCTGCCCTTCGAGTGTCATTTGTGGAGGTGGTTGGGTGGTACTCTGGTGTGGTCTGAAGCTGACCCCTGGGTGTGTTGGTTTTGGGGCCTCGGGAGGATTTTTAGTGCAGGCCACGTTTAGCTGCTGCCCATGCCCTGCCCCATGCCAGTTGGTATGAGCTACAGAGTGATCTGCAGGTGTTTGCTACTCATGTTGGGCTTGGAGGTACCTGGGAGAGGCTAAGCTGTGAATACAGGCCTGCTGTCACTAGTGCCAAACTGGAGACCTTTTGGTGAAGAGCACAATGTGAGCTGAGCCAGCTGCCTCTTGTACCAGGTTTGTAGCCCCTTAGTTGAAGTTATGTTCCAAGCCCTCACTGGCTGCATGCAGCTCTTACCAGCTTTGGGGCCACTGGGGTTGCAATGCAAGTTGAGACCAGTCAACTGTGCCAGGGTTGGGGCTGCTGAGCAAGAGGTACAGGGCATACCAAGGCCATCCACTGGTTTTGTGGAGGTTTGAGAGGATGACAACAACGGGCATGTGCTGTTTCCACTGTCTTTGTCCTCTCCATTCTGCCCGGAATGCTGATACTACCTATCTATCTGGACCACAAAAATAAAGGCCACACTAATATGGCAGGACTGATGTTTTGAAACCTGGTCACACTAGCTCTAGACCGCTTACCTTTGGTCACACTAGCACTGGATCACTTGCCTTTTGATGTTGCATGTATGAGAGAGAAATAAAATTTTATTGGGTTTAAGCTATTATTATTTTGGTTTTTATAGCTTACAGTCAAACTTAATTATCTTCTTGATACCACTATCTAGAGCAAAATCAAATTAAAAGAAATTTTCAAACTAGACGACACAATGCCTGTGTCATAGATCAAAATGCCAACCACAAGATTAAACTGCTAGCAAAAATACAAATAAAGAAAAGATAATTCAGTGAGTTAATTTTGGACTTGAGATCCTTTTATCTTGTTGATAAAGCTCTTCACAAAGCATTCTTTAGCCATGTTGTGAAATTAATTCTACTCAATAGAAAAATAAACAAAACTCCAACACAAAACTGAAAGGCATCGACTTGACCTAATGATGTCAGATTTCCTCTGGGAAGCAGGCTCTGTGGCATAGTGCCTAAGGGCGGGAAGTGGAGTACCTCAAATACAATCCATAAAACTGGGTCACCAGCAAAGCCTGCTTCCTGCAATGTATGTGCTGACAAATGTCAAGAGGAAATCATTTCTACACAATGAAAAGAGCTGTGGGAATGCCGGGATAGCTCAGCAGGTTGAGCTCTTGCCTTGCAACTGCCAGTTCCAGATATCAAATCCCAGCCCCAGTCCACGCAACCCCATATGCTGAACTGCGGCGCAACTGGTAACCGCTGGGATGGCTCAGCGGCCAAGCTTCTCGCCTCCTGTGCTGGAGGCCCAGGTTCAGTTCCTGCTCCTCTCGGCATCACGTCCACCTGTGTGGGATGAAATTGTGTCACAACTAATGATGTACAACTAAGGAGACTGCCCTGGGCACTTCTCTCTCCTCTCAAACAAAAAAATAAATCTAAAAAAAAAAAGAAGAAAAGGGCCATTAAGCAGATACCTAACTTAGATCACCAACATTTTTAAAAAGTCTGTTGCAGGGGCGTCCAACCTTTTGTCTTCCCTGCACCAATTGGAAGAAGAATAATTGTCTTGGGCCACACAGAAAATACACTAACACTGACAATAGCTGGTGAGCTTATAAGGGTGTCCCAAAATTCACGCAAGATTTGAATTTGCGTCATTTGTGCGGTAAAGTGTTGCCAAGGAACATAAAAGACAGCGTGACAGCTGACAGCTCAGGGTTATTAAAAATGGAGGGCTACACAAAAGAGCAACGAATTTTCATTGTTGAGCAATGAAAATTTACAATTTTTAATTATAAACCTGTGTTTTCTATCAAAATTGCTTCTTGCGTGAATTTTGGGACACCCTGTAAAAAATGGGGGAAAAAACAAATTTATCATGTTTTAAAGTTTACAAATTTGTGTTAGGCCACATTCAAAGCCATCCTGGGCCACATGTGGCTCACAGGCCACAGGTTAAACAAGCTTGGTCTATTGGAAAACTATAGGTGCCTAATGCGCTGTATCTGCAAGTGCTCTGTTTGATAGAAGGCACATCCTCTTTCTGACTTGCAGATTGTGATGTTTAAGGAATATTACCAAGTCATAATAAATAGCCCTGTAAGGGTTTATGGAGTTTTGCTTCATGCTTCTTTGGGCACACCAGCACTCAGTCTCACCTCTTCCGAATTCCCTCCTGTTGAATCAGGGTCGAGAAGGTAAAAAGCTCCATTTTTCAGACTCTTACAGTGAGGGTTTTGGATGCAGCTTAGGGTCTACCAATATGATGCAGTTGGGTAGGAAGATGGAAGCCATTCTCCAGCTGCTGTTGTAGTTCAAAAGCAAGTCCCAATAGATGCAAGTAGACCAGTGTCCAGTCACCAACCTTATGAGTGTTGGCAGCTGTGATAGTGGCAAATGTGATGGCAGCAACAGTGGCAGGTGGCCCCTGGCTTCTGTTCCACCAACTCTTCAAGTGTGTAAGCACCCAAATTCTGTAGCAAGTCCTTTCTACCCACATATCTAGAGTGAATTCTGTTTTTTGCACTGAACCACAATATGGTATTTCAAACACTTTTATTTTCTAGGAATTGGGTAAATTAGCTTCCCAAAAAAGCCTAATTTTGTTAACTGAACTTTTTAATGTTAAAATGTATATTGTAATGATTTGTATGTTTGTTTGTATTTTAAGATTTATTGTTTTGAAAGAAGATGGGAGAGGGAGGAAGGGAGGGAGGGAGAGAGAAAGAGAGAGAGAGAGCCCAGAGCAGTCTCCATAGTTGTACATCATTAAGTGTGACATGGCTTCATTCCACACAAGGCAGGAACTGAACTGGGGGCCTCCTGCATGGAGGTAAGAACCTAACTGCCATCCTGGCAGTTACCAGTTGTGCCACAGTTCAGCTATGGGTTTGCATGGCCAGGGCTAGAATTTGAGCCCCTAACCTCACGGTTGCAAGGCAGATGCTCAACCTGCTGAGCTATCCTGGCATCCCTGTATGTATTTCTTAAACATGAACCTGAACTGAAATATCTGGTCATTTCAATATAAATGTAGTAGCTCTATAAAACTTGATCTTTGATTAACATTGTAAGAACTAGTAAGTTTTACAGAGTAATTTACTCCAAATAATAAACACTTGAATTATATTCAGTGAAGCATATTAAACTGTAGTCAGTGTATTTTAGTGTATCTAAAGGCCTTCCTACCCCAACAGGATAGATCCACGCATTAAACAAACCTTTCCCAAGCAGTTAAATGCTGCCGAGAAACCTGAGCAAAGATTGAAAATATCTGATCCTTTAAACATTCAAATACTGTTTACAGACGAAATAAGTCAAATGCTATTCTCATAAAAATCACAAGACTAGTATTAATGAAACATTGCATTAAAATCACAAGTGTACAATGTCAGATTCTCTTGAATGTGTTAAATAACAAATATAGGCAGATTATAAAGATAATTTCTAAAACAACTCTAGGTGTACATGAGAGTATTAAGATTACTGTTGTGATTTATGTCATCATTTCTATGGTAGTTTCTCAGTCTTTGTAGGGTTCTATAGTCATTTATGCAACCAAGGACAGCAGATTTACTGTCTCTACATGGTTGAGTGCATTTGGTATGAAATCCAAGACCAAAATGCTGTTTCAGATCTTGTTACAGTCAAATTTCAGCTCTGGACACCACTTCTGGGTGCTGGTTTCATCTGATGTTATTCAAACTCCCTAAGCCACACATGACCTCTCTATGCCCTTTCTCACAGATTAGTCTTAGATTAATAGAACTTTTAAAGCACATGCTTTCTTGTTACCTTGTCCTTTTACCCAATCTCTAGCAACATTTTGTTATCTTACTTAGGTGGCATGAATTCCTTACTCCTACACACACACACACACCCCCCAAGCAAAATTGCAACCAATCTCTTAGCTACCTGATTGCAGTTCATTGAATTCTGAGGGGTATATATACACATAGTAGTTAGTGTTTTGATGCTTCACTTTATTACCTAGCTCATCGGCCATCATTTTTTAATTTTTTAAGTTATTTTTGTTTCAGTTACAATTGGCAGTTAGTGTTGTTATATATTAGTTTCTAGTGTACAGCATAGTGGTTAGAGAGTTATGTAATTTGTGAAGTGATTCCCCCCAATAAGTCTAGTACTCACCTGACACCACAGATAAACATTGACTATATTCCCTAGGCTTTACTTTAGATCCCCATGACTCTTTTGTAGCTACCAATTTGTATTTTCTAAAGATTTCTTTTTATTGTTTTTGATGAGCAGAGAGACAGAAGGGGAAGGGCCCAGAGCAGTCTCCATAGTTGTACATCATCAGTTATCAACATGGTTTTGTTCCACACAGCTGGACGGGGGCCCCACAGGGCAGGAATTTGTAGAGGCCTTAGGTCAAAGCATTAATCAAAACTGCAATAAGATTTTCAACAGATATATTTATCCCAAGTCCATTCATAGTTGCTCACATATCCATGGTCGTACACCCACCAAATATAACCCTCCCACACAGATGGTTCATGGCAACCTAGCATACTCCAAAGGGTTTACTCTAGAGTTGTTTTGAAGGAATCAACTTTAAATATATGTTCAAAGTAATACCCCTGAGACCACAGCAGTGATAACTCTCCTCTTGGGGGTTCTTAGTGCCAAGCATGGTGCTGTGCCTTTCATTGTATCATTTCTGCAAGGCACCTCTCATATCTCCATTTTCCAGATGAAGTAGTTGAGGTTTCTAAAGCTAAGTTGTCCTTGGCCACATAGCTAGTAAGTGGCACAGAGCTCAAACCCCCAGACTTTCAGACTCCAAATGACATACTCTTCCCTACACATGACTTTTAAAAAGAATATCCTGGAGAGTAGCACAGATTTTTCTGTTTATTCTATTTATTCTATGTTCACTTCAGTTTCTCTAAGTTTTATCAGTGTCTCCAAGTGCCACTGCTGTCTCAGGGTTACATGATCCTTTTGGCTATATCTCTTTGTTGTAGAGACTTTTTTAAACTCTGGAAGTTATAACATTGATTATATCGTCCATCATTGTGATATGAGACTTTTCTTCTTATCTTAGTAATCTCTTTCATATATGGAACATTTTCCTCTCATTCTTCTAGACCCAGGCTTTCTCAACCTGCATGCCAATCTAGCATTAACATAATGGAACTAAATTGTTATAGACATTATTAACAATATTTTTAATATTTACTTTGACAGAAAGTGTGGGAGAGAGCGAGACAAAAGAGGGGAAGGCCCAGAGCAGTCTACATAGTTGTACATCATTAGTTGTGACATAGTGTCATTCCACACAGTTGTCTGTGGGGCTACATGGGACAGGAATTGCAATGGGGGCCTCCACTATTCCAGCAGTTACCAGTTCAGCATATGGGTTTGCTTGGGTCAGGATTTGATCCCCAGACAGTGCTGTTGCAAGGCAAGCCCTCAACCTGCTGAGCTGTTCTGGCATCTCCTAACAATTATATGATAATTAGCTAATATAACAGCCACCATGATCAATCTTCTAATTATAGCCACATTAAATTCTCACAGAGTTCCAGAACTTCCATGTATGTCCTTTTATAATTCTATGTCTTTGCTTTTATAGTACTCTTCCCCTGAAATATCTTCCTCATTTCTTCACCTGACAAACTTTTATGCTTCAGGATGCAACTCAAGAGAAATTTCGTGATGATTATTCCAGATACATCAAGCTGAATTACTTGTTAATTTACTGTATTAAAGTTCTATGGTCCTATTACTTCCCCATTATATTGCAGTGTTGGCTTAATTGTCCTGCTGGTAAGTAAATTGATTGATGTCAGGATTGGTGCCTTAATCATCAATGGATATGTAGCATCTGGTGCAAGACTTGGCACAAAATAGGTACTCAAATTTTAATTATTGAAAGAGTGAAGTAGTGAAGATCAATTTATAACACATTTGAAATAAATATTTCCTCTGCAGTGTGTTTTACTTTCTACAGTATGATCTCCTACTTTCCTTTCTCTTTCTGCCTTCTTATCATGTAAAAAAATGCGAAAAATTTAAACTTCCAGCCAGGCTTCAGGAAAAACAGAGTCCTTTATTTATTTCATAGTAGCATCCTTTTGACTTAGCCTCTCAACCAGACTTACCTCCTTTACCATTATTTTCCAGTTTCAAAGTATTACTAGTATTATTTTCAGTGTCTTAATTTACTAGAAATATCTTTTGGTCATTGTTCCCCACACCTTAACTTTATTTTGTTTGTTTCTTTCTTTCGAGGACCCCCAATTTGGCCTTTCTATGCCCCTCCCTAACTTCTGGACCCTTTTTCCTCTGCCATTTCTATCTCCTGGGATGAACTGAAGATTGTAAACTTCTTCTAAATGGAAAAGCATAATATGTATTAATTCAAGTCTCGTAAACATAAGAGAATGTTTCTTCCTGAAACTAAAACCACCCAACTCCTTTCAGGAATCTGAGCAAAACACAATGGAGTTTATTTTGAACAAACAAAATTGAACTAATGAATGAAAAAACCTCATAGAGGCATGTGTATGAGACAGCGCAGAGGTTAAAACCTAGGCCCTGAAGCTAACCAAATCTAGGTCCAAATTCCAATTCTACCACTTTCTGAGTTCTCCATTTCATCACCCATAAAATTGGTATTAAAATTATACCTGTTTCAGAGCTGTTTTACTTGCCAATTTCTAGCATCAGGCTGTGGATCATCACTTTTTTTTTTTTTTAAGATTTATTTTATTGTTTGAAAGAGAGAGAAGGGGGCAGGCCCAGAGCAGTCTCCATAGCTGTACATCATTAATTTCAATATAGTTTCATTCCACACTGGTGGATCTGGGACTTCAGGGGGTGGGAACTGAACCGGGGGCCTCCACATGGGAGGTGCACCCTAGTTTAGCATATGGGTTTGCATGGGCTGGAGCCCAGATTCAATCCCCCAACTTCACAGTTGCAAGGCAAGTGCTCAACCTGTTGAGCTCTCCCAGCAGCCCCTAATTATCACCTTTAGAGTAAAACATTTAGGCCAGAAGATCAGCAAGTTTCTTCTAATTCTAAAATATCCTGTGATTTTGTTTCCTCCCATGTTCCTCTGTTTCTTCTCTTGGTTCCTTCCTTATATTTACAAGAGAAAAAGCTGACTATCATTGTTTATGACCAGCCATTTAGGTTTGCCATTGATTGACATTCCTCTCTCTCCCTAAACTCCAATCCCCACAGACACATACACAAGAAGTAGTCATAGCCCTCTAGCAACTCTCAAAACAGATACTGCTTGCCTTTGGATAGGGGCATTGCTATTGAAGAGTAGGTTAAAGATTGTTTTCAGTATATCAGCACTATTGATTACTAGTCTTCCAGGTAATAAAGCATCAGACAAAATAATTGCAACTCTACTCAGCAATGGTTTGAATCTCGGTAGAAAATTGTGATCACCTGTAGATTACTTAAGGAAAATTCAAAGTGGAATCAATTGAAAAACAGAATATATAAA